>JAAQRM010000416.1:0-123448 GCA_013396095.1 Fusarium sp. NRRL 52700 | reverse complement strand
TAGCTATACCTTATATATTACTATAAAGACATTTTCTTTTTTAAATTATTTATTATATAATTAATTTTCTTATTATAAAAAAAAAACCTATAATTTTAATGCCTTCCAGCGTCTTACGACCTCCTCCCGTTCCCCCTCTGTTGCTCTCTGCCAATCCTGATGGCCCTGTCTCAGCCTGATCAGCAATAGCTCTGCTTTCAAGCGCGTCGTGGTGTGCTTCATCATTTCCTTCTCGAGACCCTTCAAAGTATATCCTGGAAGACCAAAGCATGCTGTGGCATGATTAGCGACTTGTTTCTCCTTGACTTAGGGGAATTGGGAGTGACTTACCTGCACCCAAGTTACCACAAACTCCAAATACACCCCTTAGCAAGCCTCTTCCAAGACCTTTTATCCCCCTCGCTTTAGTATCTTCACAAGGCTTTGTCACGATTCCGCTGAAAGCATCATAAAAACCTAACACGAACTCCTTGCCAGCGACCTTGAGTCCACTTCCCAGTCCTGTTATTTCATCACGGCGCCGAACTTCGACATTCCAGAGGTTGGACGGGGCGTTATGAAATCCGTTGGCGATGTTATAGAAGAAAGCCACGGGTGCTCTCGCACTGGCTGCAGCAAGGTCGCCTACGTATTTGCCTGTTACACGTGTAACGTAGAAGACGCGGCCATTTCTGCCACCTTCATGTGCCCTCCATGCCTTTTTATGCTTCTGGTGAAGGCCGGTAACAGGTCGACGCAGTTTCGGAGTCAGAAAGGCGGGCTCGGCGCCATTGAGCGTCTTGGTTGCCATTTTCCGTGCCAGTATTTCCATGTCTTTCTGATTTGCACCGCGTGGACCTTTGCGGAGCCGGGCTTCTCCCGTCTTGACCTCTTCGGGATCAGTCAAGACCTCTTGCGTGTCGTCGACGCTGGAGCGCCTTGTCTTTCCACGGCCTGGGGAATTTCTTAGGCGTTCGGCATAATCTGATGTGGCGGTTCCAATGGCTGAAGCAAAGCCTGACACGGCAGCCACAGCACCGACGAGAGGGTACTCGGCTCCTTCATCAACGTACCAGTGTCTATGCCGCAGTAGCTTGAGGTTCTGAGACTGAAGGAGCCCAGCATCTACGAGACAACCGACAGCGAAACCGCTGAGATGCGCTCCTGTCTTGCGGTCCAGCCAGCTCGCTAACCTATCAGGACAGATATCGCAGCGAAGGCTGTCAATGTCAAGACGGTCCTGGATATCCTGGGCTGTACCACCAGCTCCATCCTCTTCACCGATCTGAATAGCCATATCCTTGGCGACTTCTTGTACCTCTGGCTTGAGAGCAAACTTGATACTGTCTGCCAGTATTTCCGCTGTCAACTCCTTGTAGGGCACTGATACGGGCCCTGCGCCAGCGCGAGCCATCATCTGACCCCAGAAGGGCTGGTCTCCAAAGAAGGGAACGATAACAGTTGGGCGGCCAGCTGCTATACCGGCAGCTGTTGTACCGGCGCCACCGTGGTGAACAACAGCCGACACTCGTTGGAAGAGCCAGTCGTGCGGACAATTTCCGATGAGATAGACGCTATCGGGGACTTCTCCGACTCCGACTCCGCCCCAACCTTTCGACACGATCGCCCGAACCCCGGCGAGCTCGACCGCCTTCAAGATCATGTTCGTGAGCGCTTGCGGATCTTTAACAACGATGGACCCGAAACCGATGTAAATTGGTGGAGGTCCTGCTTCCAGAAAGTCCAGTAGGTCTTTTGGAGGCGTGTAAGAGCTCGCGAGTGGTAGGAAGGAAAAGCCGGTGATATTCAAGTGTTCGTCCCAGTCGGAAGGCTTGGGGATCAATGTTTGTGACCAGAGATAACTGTATGGAATGCGAAGTCTGGAGAGAAGCTGGAAACCCCACATTGGACTGATGGGATCGAGGTGAAGTGTTTGACGGCGGAACTTATTGATGAGGTCGCCCAACCTAAGATTGTGAGTGAGTCAATGGTTCGAAGAGGGGAACAGGCTACTCACCCTTGCCATGTTAGAAGCTCCATCATCATGAAAGAGAGGTAGTTGGCGACCTTGGCGTCGGCATCTCCGTAGCTCATAGCAGCCAGAGGATGGGGGAACGCTTTGGTAGGTGACCAAGGCATTGTGAAGACCATATGCAATGGAATGTTGAGTTTTTGAGCGCAGTGGATATGGCCCATCGATGGAGGATTGGCAATGATGACATCGGCAAGAAATAGATCATCCACGTTTTCCACGGTTGCCGCTTTCACAGGGTCTCCCATTCCATCGCCTGCCTCGATACAACTCCTCCAGGTGCCAGAGATAATTTCCATCATTTCTTTTCTTCTTTTCCCAACATCGCCCTCTTTGAGACTGTCCTTGTTCGGTAGCAATCCAGGGTTCTTTACCATATACGCCATGAGAGCTTCGGGGTCTCCGCCAATATTAAAGAACTCAACACCCTGCGCTTCCACAAACTCCTTGAAACTGGCGTGTGTGCATATTCGTACTCGGTGACCGTAGGGAGGCTTCATCAACAATTGCGCGATCGGAATAAACGGTTGGACATCGCCTCGAGAGCCCACGATATGGATGGCGATATTTAGTCGTGGGCCTTCGGCTGGCTTCTCTACGCCTGGGAGGAAAGCGACGGTGCTTGTCCGACGCGGTTTTGACGGCTTTGGCGGTAGTAAATGCTCTGAATCTGCTCCGTCGGCTGCGAATGCCTCTTTTAGGTGTTCGCACCATTGGGCTAGGGCTTGGGGAGTGTCGTGGAATTGGACTTTGACGCGACCATCGTCGATGACATTGCCAGAAGGACCATTGTCGGTGTCACTGTCATCAATTGCGACATGGCCGAGTCCACGGGACTTGATGCGACTGAGGTCCATCTTGTAGGGCTCTTGTGGGTGTAGTAGGAGGAGGAGAAGTCAATTGAAGATATTTGGATACACGCCGAGGCACATACACGCACACACTCGTTATCGTTTAGGCCAAAGACGTTGAGATTGACATTCCATTGCGCTTTAAGTCGCTTGTGGGGTCAAGGTAAGATTTAAATGTTTGGTCCTGTCCATCTGCTAAACGTTAGCACGATGCAATGTCAGACGGTACAGGAGATTGACTGGTCAGGGATGGTTTAGTCAGGTCTAGACCCAAACTCTGTCTGACCTTTTGCATTTGCTCTGGCTCTGGGCTTTGAATACCAGTGATCAACTGCCTGCCTCATTTAGTGCCCTAGTTGAATTGGGTCTTCCATAGCTGCCGAGGTGCTGGTAAAGAATATTGCTGAAATGACTCGGGTTAACCGCTAAAAACCTGCCAAGTATCACATGAATAGCTGAGTCCGGCGATCCGAATAAATTCGTTTTTGTTCATTTTGTCTCTCCCTTACGTCATTCTACAGCTGTCTCCGTACCTCCCGAGCTCACCTACAGGGGCTAGTCAGATGCCGAGTCGCATTTGATCGTCCCAGGCTATTTTTGCATATTAACTAAAGTTCCCTCCTATCCTCTTCTGTATTTCAGCGACATTAGCATGACCCAGGCCCTTATATGCTTCGTAGGCCATCCTATGAGCGTGTATCCCCTTTGAGAACAACGCTCGTTTATCTTTCCATCCTGTCAAAGACCGCAGCTTTTCACTTCCTACCCATTGACTGAAGCTGAAGACGAAATGCAGTCCAGGCGGAAATGATGGCTCTGCCTCAGAAGCTGGGACAAATTGAACCCCTCCTTTGAAACCGTACTCTTTGGCTACAGCTCCAGCAACCTCTGCGAGTGTCTCGTAGCGATAGCCAGACACATTGAAGAACTGGCCACCTACGGCTCGTCGATCATCGAGCTCCGCAAGAAAAAGATAAGCCTCGGCGCAGTCGTCAACGTGAGTTGCATGCATGATGCTATCGGGATCTCCGGGAATCCGAAGAACCTCGGATCCCTTTTCTCGCTGACCAGCAGCATAGTCGAATATAGCACCGTAGTAGCTGTTTGAATATCCAAAGACGCATGTTGGTCTGATGACCGCCGCGTCGAAGAGCTCCGGGAAGTCCAACACCCTGGCAGCATTCGCTGTGCGTTCTTTCAATACCTCTGGTGCCTTCAACGGGGACTTTTCAGTATGAGGCGCAAGACCAGGTGTGCCGTGAAGACCAGTCATGCCATAGTCTTTGCAGCCAGATGACCAGAGAACTAGCGGTCGAACTCCGTTTTCGTGACTCTTGTCAGCCAGTCTCTTCACACAATCCATAACCTCCTCGAAGTGTGCAAAATAGCCCGGGATCTTCTCCGTGCAACTAACGATTGTGTCGAAAGTGTTGACCTCTTCGAAAAGTGTTTCCAGGAAACCGAGATCAGTGAATGATCCGATTACTGGAATGGTTTCAGAAAGTGCAAGTTCCTCTCGAGCTTGTGGGTTTCTGATGAGACCATAGGTATTCCAGCCTGCTCTTACAAAGGCTCGACAAACTGCTGAGCCGATATAGCCATTGGCTCCAGTAACAAGTACGTTGCGGTGTCTGCTTTCAGTCATGATGGTGGTGACTGTCTGAAACAAGAAATAAAGAGTCGATATTCATCCGCCATCCTGGCACAATCGGGGATTAAATACCTTTTCAACGACAATGAGGTTCAGTAATAAGGTCCAAGATTATGTCAGTTGAAGGATACATAACGTTACGATAACGTTAACGTAACGTTAACTGGCTGGTATCTTAGATACTTTGCCTTCTGCCGGGTTTAGAGGGTTTGTTGCCTTGACAAGAGAGCATTGTAGACTTCCTTCGAGACAGCCCTACTCGTGCCAACCAACCAGGTTCACGGCTTTATTCAATTAGAATATGTATACATCACTATTCACGTAAGCACCTCGAGCAATTATGGGTATGAGGCATGTTGGCAAAAAAGGCGGGACCCATTCGAACTATATTGGCCATAGTTGATACGAAAACTCCCAGTTCGCGACAGGTCAACAATAGTTCCACTGGTACAGATCTTGGCGTATAGTAATAGTAAACAGCAAAAAAAAAGCGACATATGCAAAAACATACAACAGCCGGGATTCGCTGGTCATCACCGACCTAACTACTAATCCGCCGGTTAGTGGCTTGACTATAGGAGAGCGAACGGGATCCCGTATCTTCCACTGCCTTTGGTCGTATGTACCTATGAATGGACCAGTTTGGTATATAATTACGGTTGTGCTGTACCTGAAGCTTGTATGTATGCTGGGCAGGCTCATCCCGGTCTGCATGTCACGATAGCATCAAAGTTACCAAGGCGCACCCTCAACACCAGTCTTGCGCCACTCTCAATTTTTCTCTGGCTTAATAACTGCCGAATTTTCACTGCAAATATTGCGCCGCCCCGATATTATTGGATGATCCGTTGTCAAGTCAAGGCGGTTCTCTAGTTGGTACAAAAGATGGGGGAGACACGGGGCTGAGTGGTGGCCGGGTTTTTATGGTGAAGTCGACCAAGTTGAGTGGAAAGAAAGCGTGTCTATATTCCGTCTATTCCATGCCCTTCTATTGCTTGGCCGAAGCGAACGCCCTACTTATCGCAAGCCCGGTCACAGGATACGCCATGATCTTATCATGTACTCCATACTTCAAAATCTCGAGTCTAATGTTGCCCTTACTGGTAGGCCAGACGGTGATTGAGCCCCCTGCTCCGCGACTTTTCTCGACGCTGCTTATCTTGCCGAGGAGTGAGCCTTCATTCTCGGTCAAGTCTTTGACGCCCTCTGCAGCACGGACAGCCTCTCTGTAGAGCTTGATGGAATGCTCCATGGGAATATCTGTGTCATCTTCGGCATGCAGAAGGGTGATATCGTACCTCTCAGCAGCCTTAACGAACTCACCCAGTCTGTACATGTTGTCCCAAGTACTGGAAAGCTGTCGTGCAAAGAACGCGAATAGCGGTTTCACCTTTGCTACTGGTGAGAGCACAGGGATGAAGCCGCCAATGCGATACGTAGCAGTCAATTGGGGGATATCAGCAAAGGTGGCTGTAACTACCAGTCCAGCGAAGTGAACCGATGGTTGTCTGTGAGCGAGCTCGTTGACAAGAGCGATGGCTACTGCTGAGCCCAGACTTTGGCCGAAGATAACAATGCGCTCAGGAGGGATGCCTGCAGTATGAATAGCCCAGTTGGCAACTGTGACAGCATCGGTGATGATCCCATCCTCACTTGGCGAGCCAGTTGACTCTCCATACCCACGGTAGTCGAATGTCAGAACGTGGGTGTTGACGGGATCAGCTGAGTAGAGAGCGCGGTAGCTATCAGGGCGCCAACCACTGGCCATAGTTCCACTGGTGCCATGGAAGTAAAGTACCAAGCGAGCATTTGGATTCTCTTTTAGTAGACGGAAGTTCAAGGTTTCTTCAAACTTGTCTATCAATCCACCTTCTGGCCCTTGGGCTAACAATTCTTCGTGGTGCGACTCATATGTCGCTAAAGGAAGTACGTGCCATGTGTGCAGCTTGACTCCATCTGATGTTGAGATATAGAAGGGTGTGACTTGGTGATGAGCGAATCCAAATTGCTCTGGTGTATTGAGATCCTTGAACCACGTCAAAGTAACTTTGTGTAGATAAATTGCGTGAGCTTGTAGGGAGGGCGTAACAACCAACGCTCCCAAGATACTGAAGTACAGCATGGCTGGAACGCCAAGTGTTAGACCAAGCGCCAGCATCGTCGGCCGCAGGGCTGAAGATGCCGCCATTTTGGTAAAAGGCTAGTAATAAGAGAAATGTCGACAGGAAGAGGCCAAGTGCAATAGAGAATGGCCCCGGGCTGCAGGCAAACAAGAGCAAATGTTTTGGTTGAAGTATCAAGATGCAAGAAGTAACGCACCTCCAGATGTTGGCCGTTACCTATCACATGGTGGAGTTTCAGGCGTCACGTAAGCAGCCACGCCCCTGGAAACTCGAGTCACGGGCGCTAAAAACAGCCGATTGCAGCACCTCACTGGCCAATTTGGTGGAGGGCACATGCTAAATTTGACTCCAGGCGCTTAATATATGCGGCCCGTTCCTAGATGGAACCAACACTCTTAAGAATGATAACGATTCATTGAATTGAGGTGTCAGTACGCAAGAGAATGCTCATGATGTTAGACAGTCGAGCGGATATATATTTGCTTTCCGGTATGAACTTCAACGATCATGTCTTTCTCCGTCACACGTCAAGTCCTGAACGTTGATATCAAACTCGCTGAGGTTGAAGTTACGTTACCCATGAACGGCACAGAGACAAGAAGATCGACGGGAACTGAGTTCGTGGGCTGGGTCCCCGAAGACTCAAATCGCGGCACATGGTCCCTCATCACGTCTTGCCTATTCACCATCGCCATCTGCACTTGGACGGCCATTCATCCACGTGTCCATGTCTCTCGTCAGCTTCGGCACCAGCACAAGTTCTACCAACTTGTCAAAGCCGTCCTGGCTCCCGAGATGGTATGCCTTGAGTCTTTGCAAGAGTTCTTACAGGCCCGTAAAGCTGTCAGACGATGCGCCGCCACTACGAACCATGAGTTCAAGACAGTGCATGGCTTCTATCTTTGTATGATGGGTGTACGCTATAATCATGGGGATAGCGGTGGTTATCGAACTCTCTGGCCTGGACAGTATGCCTGGCTCTTGAATAACGGGCTGGTGTCATGGCAGCATCATAAGAGTTGGGGCCTTGCCAAGGAGGAGATCGCTGACAAGAACAAGGCCGATGGTCTGGTGAAACTGGCTGCTCTCCTTCAGGTTGTGTGGTTCACAGTGCAGTGCATCACGCGCTCAGCTCATGGTCTTCCTTTGGCAACTATCGAGACCATGACGCTTGCCTACGTGTTCAACGGACTGGTAACGTACGCTTTCTGGTGGGAGAAGCCCAAGGATATCGTCACCGCCTCTTTCGTCAACTTGCCAGACATGAGTCCTCTCCACTGGGATAAGTTCGAGAGTTTGGCAATGGAAAATACCTATGACGTCTCCGATCCCAATCAAAAGCAGGACAATTCCATTGCTTGGTACGTTGTGCCGCGCGATTGTCAAGACGAAGAAGTCGGGGTCACGGAGGATCTAGAACGAGATGCGGAAGAAAGTGTTTCTACAACCGTCCCTGCTTCCCAAAAGATGGAGTCGACTACTGTGACTGAAGACGAGCCTGACAATGTCATCACTGAGTGGGACTCGAGCCTCTACATGACAAGATATTGGCCCCTTCTTTGCTTATTGGGGGCATCCTTCGGGGCCATTCATCTGATATCATGGACTTCTTCTTTCCCATCAGAGGCAGAACGTTGGCTATGGCGGGTCAGTGCTCTCGTTTCAGTCATTACATCCGTTGTCTGTATGCAGTTTAGGAAGATGAGTCTTACATGGAATGGGCCATTGACCGTTATCAAGGTTGCAAGTCCATTGCTTTATCTCGTAACACGAGTTATTATGGCAGTAGAAGCCTTCGTGGGGCTACGAGCTATGGAGCCGGCGACTTACGATACTTATGCACTAACAAACTACTGGTTTCATTTATTATGATGGGGTTATGGATGAGGTTGCAATACGCATATAGACTAGTATATAGCTTAAAAGAGCTCAATGTTCAAAAGTCACGTCTTTTTGTAGTCTCGATGTTTGCGGTCGTCTTGATTGCCAAAAAGTATGTTCATCACCAATCTTCAACGAGAGAACCTGGAGGGGGCGTCGATCAGAAGCTGGGCAGAGCACATGCTTGTCGAATGTCTTGTGACCTGGGCACGGATTGTTGCACGTTCATCCCGAGGAAGGGCTTTGGCAGTAACCCCAAACTGTTCAAGAATGTGGTTATAAGGCTTGTATGACAGTTTTCCCTTTTCACTGAAGGAAGTCGCCAAACAGACCGTTATAGACACCGGCGCAAGACTGACTGACCTTGTAGGAAGTCATCGGCCTGCACGAGTTGTTAGTTCTTAGTTACCAGGATCTCTCGCAAGTTGAATGAAATTCGCAAATCTGCATGAACTGCATGCTCCAGGCCCTTGCAACGTTGTAACTTTCAGCTGTAGCGCTGATGGAAAGGCTGATGGTGTCTTCAACATCTTCAGGGGTCGTATCCCACGGGCCCAGAAACGGAGATGCCTGGTTTTTCAACGCTTGATTCTCGCGACGACGGCCGCTCAGACATAATCATACCTGCAAGAGTCAGCATAATGCTCGAGCTTTTTCTCTCAGAGATTAATGGTGGGCTGACGGTAGACCAACTTCTCCAGCGGCATCAAGCGATTTTCTGCGTGTCTGGCAAGTGTATCGTGGATCCAGTTCTGCAGTACAGTCATGACCTCTCCAAGAGCTCGACAGGGAACTCGTATTTGACTTATTGGCATTATCGTACTTCAACGATACAGACATTGGGCGGAATCAAGCACTCAACGTTGTTGATTGTGTTGGACAGAAGAAGGTAAAACAATGTGGTTAAGGAATTGACCAAAGCTTCCACCTCCAGTCCGCCCCAAGGACAACTTCGACTATCAGCCCCAGCCATTAGAAGGAATAAATCCGGTATTCGACAAGCTTGGCCAGGTCGTCAATCAATCTCACCCAAACCACAACGGCTCGGCCATTCGTGTCGTCTCACGCCTACGATATTCCAAAAGGGGTGGGACAGTCTTGGAGACTGTTGCCGGTCCAGATCCAACCCCGAGTACCACTAACATCGTGCTTTGGTGTGCGGCTCACCCATATAACTCCATCAATGGAAAGGGGCATGTTGTCTCAGCTTCGAATCGGGGAGCCCTGACTTCAGAGTCTACGCACGATGTTGCCGGTGACTTGCGGTCTGCTTCCGACCCTAAAGCAAAAAGGGAAACGACGAAATACAACTAGCTTGTGCATACCCGGACCCTTGATCATTTGTAGGAGAGGGTAAAGGATCCAAAGAAGGCGCCAGAGTAGGTAGCTAGAGGAACTATATCTATAACGGGTACGGGCCAGTCAGAGACAACCAACAACGCTGACGATGAGGGCAGGTATTATCCGAATCTTGTCCCTATGGGTTACCAAACTGAGAAATTACATACGATCTCTGTTTTCATACAGCCGAGTCTACGCCAATGGACCAGGAAGTCAGTGTGAGACATGGCGCGACAGTACCTTTGAGTATGATGATGCAACGAAGCTCAACAAAATCACATTTGGCAAGGCCGACAGACAGTCCGCAGGTACAATGAAGCTTCAAGTTTACCACTCGTTTGGACTGCTTGCATCTCTCAAGGACAATGCTGAGAAGACAGTAACCATGGCATGGGCTCCAGGTGGCAAGACAGTGAAGCAGGGAGGCCTGGAGACAGGGGTCCCTCTTAACAATCAGCGATGACTATAACATTCAGATCAAGAAGGACGGTTCAAAGTTCATCACGAATAAGTTATTTGGTGCTGGCATCCTGATCGGAAACTATAACAAGACAGTATCGAGCAAGTCTAGTGCACGCGCCTCAACAGCTTCCTTCATCGACATCAAAGGAATTACAGCAGATCGTTTCAAGGTCACCAACGGTAGTCTGATCGATCCATCACTTATGACGACTTCGTAACATCCAAGATCAAGAGAGTGCAGCCAGGCGACATGAGAGTCACCATTACTTCAACGTACTAAAGCAAAAGTCTCGATGGAGGCACAGAGCTTTATGGCTTTGGATCCAGGTGGTGCGACTCCTTTACTGGCCGCTTCACCACACCTGGTGACATTCTGACGGTCAACAACCTCTCCGGGACTGATCGACTCAATCAAGTGACATTGGTCGTTATCAGCTGTACTGGGTGCTGCCCTCTTCGTTGGCGCCGTTGAGCCGCGGCACCACTTGCTTCTGCAGCTATGAAAATCTTGTCAGTGATGGCATTTCTGGTATAACGTACTCTTTTGATCATCACAATGAACGGGGTGCAACGCTCTGGGGGCGCCTACGTAGTCAGCGGAGTTCTCTTTGAGCAGTGGTTACACCAGCCAACATGACGGGCGCAGCAGTCGAATGGACAACTGGTACTGCAACTGTCCTTGGTACGGCCTGGGTCAGCGCGATATCGTCATTGTCGACGATCGTGGGCATATGACGCGTCTGAGAACAAGTTCTACGACACCCGCTACAGTCCAATCGAAGAAGCAGGTACGGCACTTGGCTCCGGTGCCACGATGGGCGTTCTCGGAGGTTTTTTCCTGACCGGCTCGTCCTTGGTCAGAGGAGAATGGGCCGTAGCACAGAGTTCAGCTCAAAGATTGGAACAAGAGATTGAAGGGTGTTTTACTGACAGGAGCACATGCGGTCTTCGCCGTTACCAAGATTGAAGACCTGTCTCATGGAGCTAGAAAATTGGTGTACAAGGAGAGGATGAACTTGGGCAATCTGTATCAGAGCAGGAGAGGGATTCCAAGGGCCTATCAAGTATGCGTAGTTGGGCCCAGTGGTTTTATTGAAACTCTACACAACTACACGATCTAGCATCAGCCGTTCTCTCTTTTTTTTCTAATTATGGTTAGGACAGTAAACCGATCTCCAGTGTCAATATAAGTAGAAACATGGTCGTTATCATTGCGCGTGTCTACGCTGAAGCAAGTAACCAGTTTTGGCCTCTCCGTCCTTTGAGTTGAGATTTGGGACAGGATCAGGAGCCTACAACGGGGAGCAAGGAAAAGTAGGACCTTTATCCTAAGTAATGAAAAGGCATGTGCAATTTAGCCTGAGCTTAGGGGACTCTTTACTGCGTTTATTTCGGTACCCTTTTCCGAAGTCTTATGTTTTCTTGCTCCCCGAGGCCTAGCCAGTAAATCAGTTACTTGCTCCCGCCAAATTCAACGAGTCACTGAGTCTAGCTTCGGCCTCCATGTCCAATTGCTGGTCTTGTTGTGAGCTACACTCTCCATGATAGAGACTACCCTGAAGGTTAATTTACCCAGGACTCCATGACGACACATCAGCCTTATTCATAGGTGTATTGTGCTATCACAAACCTCAACATCATACAGTGGCAGCATTCTTCCCACACCAAATCAGCTGGAACCCAATGGCTCACACACAATGTCCTCCGCTTGAACGTCATGCTCGCCCTAAATGCATCAAGTTAAGTCAAAGGCCATCCTCCCACCGCAATTCTGTTCAAAAGTCCACCGAAACTGCAACTTGATCCTCCAAACGCCTAAAGATGAGTTTATCCTCTCCAATTGTGCCCTCAATACTTTGGCACGGGTGTCTCGTAGGGCTGATGGATGGAGTTCCATCGAATGTGTTCCACGGGATGCAGCCCTCTATTCCGTGGCTGCTTCATTTTCTGTGTTACTCTTTCGGCGCAGATGCGGCAGCGGCATCGCGACAACGCTGTTCTAGACGTTGGTACGATCACCTAGCGGCGCGGGCGTTTCCTTCAGAGTTTGAGTTGACGTGGGCAGGTCAAGGACTTGGGATTCGGCCTCAGTGGCAGCAAGATCCGGAGTTGGCGCTTCTTCGCTATTTTCGTCGTCGTTTCCTTCACCATCATCCTCCCCATTACTTTCGCCGTTGCTCTCACCAGTGCCTTCACCGGCACCTTCGCCCCCCATCATGGCAGCCAATCGAGCTGCACGACCTTCCTTTTTGCGAGGTACCGGAGCTATGTAGTCAGTACATCAGTTAAAGAAGTTGAACAATCCGTATCACTTACCTCGTCCATTCTCCTGGACATAAAATCGTCTCAGCAAGGCGACAGCCTCATCACGACCCCATCCACCCTCAATCTCGTAGCCGGATTCGAGGTTTCCACCATCTCCTCCGCCTGGAGGATACGAGACCCCCAGTGTACCGCTTCCGTCAGGAAGCTGCGCAGGCTTTGGTGTTGGGTGTGCGCTGGCAGTCTGGCCATCAGCGCTGACAGGAAGTGAGTTAGCATGAATACTGAAGACACCACCTGTCCCGCCAAACTTGTCGTTGACTGCGCCGAAATAGACCTTCTTGATACGGAGTTGTCGCAAGAGAGAAGCACACATGACGCACGGCTCTACTGTGACGTACAAAATGCTCTCTCGAATGATGGATCTATCAACTCGCGCATCCGGGTGGCACTTCTGGCCATAAGGGTAGAGGTGGCCTTTGGATCCATCCTCATTACCCTCATCGGCGGGTCCTGATTCGACAGAAGATGCATCAGAAGCCTGAGCTGACTGATTCTCGGGCTTGGGCTTCAAGTAGGTTGTCCTTGGTCCATTCTTTGGGGGGTAAGAGAGTAAAGCGCCGAGGGCCATGAACTCAGCATGGCGAGTACCATTTCGAGTGACGTTGGTTGCATTCATGCCTCGAGCAATGACCTTTCCATCGTGAACAAGAACACATCCAACGGGCGTTTCGTTTGTTCTGAGAGCAAGTCGCGCCTAAGCTGAGAGTTAGCCAGAGATTGAGGATCGCAAGGAATATACAGTCTCTGTAGAGGGCGGGAGACGGCTGGTCATTTCCAAGTGTGTTGATTAACTTACCATGTCAAGAGCTTCTTCAGTAAACTTCATATGTATCGCTCGCTCCGCTATGACAGCAGGGTCTGTGTAGATCGGGGCAGCAGGTACAGTGGAAACAGCGGGAGCTGCATCCTCGGCAACAACAGCAGGGGCAGTGGATACGGCGGGCTTGGGAGATGTTGCGACAGCCTTCTCCTCTCCGATCTTCAGACGGGAGATGGAATCTGATATCTGTGCCGTGCTCGGCGGTTGGTTCTCCTTGTCTACGATCCCCTGGGGGACGTGTTTCTGAGGCGACACCATATCGGAGGCAGTTGCAGATGATTCGGTGTTGGTGAGTGCGTCTTGTTGTTGGCGATTATCAGATGCGGCAGATCTATCCTGGTATTGTTTAGATGAAGAATCTGCGTTTGCTTTGTTGCTTTTCTCCCCCTGAGTATTATTGTCGTTGCTGGAGTTGCCCCTTCCCGTTTGATCAGTGTCACTGGCACTGTCAGTCTCGCCTGGAAGCACCCGCCCAAAAAGACGACGTAAGGCCTTTGCACCTGCCGCTTTGGCCGGCGAAAGACCAAGTGACTTGAAAACTCCCATGTTTGGCTTTGTCTCCTTATTCGAGCCTCTGAATACCTTCACTCCCTCCCTCGCTCACAATCCTCCAGGCTTCAATCCTCCTCTTGACTTCGCAGTGACAATCCCCTTCACCTTCGTACCCTCGTTGTCGATAGTCCTTTCACTCGTATCCAAATGTGCCCTTCTCTTTCCGATTTTTGCTTTTTTTCTTCCTCAACCCTGGTCCTTTGTTCCTCCTTCTAGAACAATAGGCCGACACCAACTGTCGTCTCAACCCAAGTAACACAGGCCTTTGTGTATTAACAATTCGGATAATGGACAATAATAATCCGGTGAGCTTAATCAGAGCTCACACAAGCCTTGCTTAACAAGAAAGCGCAAACAATAGACCAGGAGTTGGCTGTCACTCTAAGATCATCGCCAGATGCAATCACTACTTAGATTTCTGGCAATCGATCGTACAGTACAGCTGCCGCCGAACAAGAAAGGCCAAAGTATCGCCGTGCTTCGTCTTCCTGTGGCGCCAGAAATGAAGTAGGAGAGACAAAACGAGTAAGTTTCTTCTTTTGTCCTTGAATGGCTTATCAAAGTACTCCTCTCAACCTGAAAAAGTCAGGGAAAGAGTTCACGATATTCATGTCCTTCATCAATTTGAGAGAAGATTTCATACTTTCCATTTTTGCGCTAATTCCTGTTTGATCAACCGTCTAATACATTTGACCCGCCTTCATGGTCGCTCATCAAATCACAGTCCTCCCAACTTTACGGAACACAGATTCAGAATACGCTGGCACAAGCGACACAAACTTTATCGTTGGTAGTACTCACCCCCGACCTGGCAGACAGCATCACATCACAGAGAAACAGAGTTTAATATTATACGGCCTTGGAGGCCAGTTCAATTGATTTTGGGCTCGATGCTCGCTCTATAGCAACAGCCATTCCCTGTCAAGACCAGCGCAACTGCGCGGCAATTCACTCCCAATGCTAAATGCAATAATAAAACAAATAAAAAAGGGTGCAAGCTCTATCATGGCTCTAGCCAAAAGCCTGTATACCAACTCCATTCATTCCACCTGGTGCGCAACAAGGATTCATCGCTACACAGCGATGAGACTTCTGTTCATCGAGACCATTCGACCGACTGACGTCTTGCCGCTTCGTATCGAGCTCTGCAATCCGCAAACCTTCTCTCGAATGCTGGGCATGATACCATTGACCTTGCGCCGACTGAGTGCAGCGGTTTGTGTCTGCTGCTCCCGATAGTTGTCTTGCAGGACAAACTGCTGAGAGACATAAGACCAAACGGTCGAGACGATCAACATCGCAGCAATAGATGCCAGTGCTTCCATGCTTGACTGGTCAGGTTGAGGTTCCGAGCCAGTCGTCTGGCGAGCTGGCACAACGGGCGCGGGAGAAGGTTGGGATATATCTTCCACCACATTGTGAATCTCTGCATCTTGAGAAGTTGGTTGCTGTAGGTCGCCTTGGGCATCGACACGTTGGAGGACTGCTTGGGTGGTCACCGTGTGATTCTCGGATGTTCGACAACCCGACGAATCGTCTGTGCCTTGCGTCGCGATGAGTTGATAGCTTGATTGTGCTATCGTTTCCGTGGACTGTATGCCCAGAGTCGTGGTAGTAGTGGCGGTTGTAGTAGTGGCAGTCATCTCGAGTGGCCGAGACTCTAATTGTGCTGTTGTTACTCCGCGTGCCTCGATAACATCGCGACTAATTGTCACCTTCTCCGAAGTTAGTTGCCACTCCATCAAAAGCGGGATAATCGGTGAGACACGTACGTTACTATTCGTGGATAGCTGAGAGTCCACAGAGGACAGTGGTTCAGACACAGAGCCTTGTGCCGCACGGTCTGACAGTGAGTTCGCGCTCGAGCTCAGAAGATGCGAGCCGAGACTAGACTCTGGAGTACCGGCGTAATACTCCAGGCCAGCTCCAGGGTCGCGATAGACGTCTTCGCGGCCGAGCTGGCCATGGGTACTGAGTTGTTGAGGTACGGATGATGAGGCCACAGAAAGCGATCCAAACAGATCGCCATTCAGACCGCCGCCACTACTATAGAAGCCACTCGAGGACTCGTTTGGCGGTAGTGGGTTCGGCGCTGGTGACCTAGGCTGACTAATAGACTGCTTGGAAACTTCAATCGGGACCATACGCTCATCTTCAGAGAAGACTGACGCAGGAGAGTACAGGTTGAAGTCCACATAGTCGTGATTAGCTTCGGTCTGGTTGTATGGCATATACGCTGTAGGATCGGCAAGTCCTGCTAGGTTCTCGTCGCGTGGACGACGGAGTAAGTCTTGGTCTGTCGTGGGAGTAACAGGCTTCGTGGAGTCCTCAGAGAGGAAGGAGGAGGATCCAGGAGAGAAGTAGCCCTCGGGATCATTGAAGAAGTCATAGTTTTCATCCTCAACGGGGAACTGAACGAATTGCTCCCATAGTTCTACTCCCTGTTCTGTAGGAGCAGCCAAGCTGTCGAGCTCAGCTGAGAAGTCTTGCTCGGGGAATGCCAATTGCGTGAAAGCATCTTGAACAATAGGAGTGGCCTTGGGTTCTGGTGCTACTGTCTTCGTCTTCTTAGTCACCTTGGCAGGTTGAACCGCTGTGCTGGAAACACCACGCTTCTTATGGCTAGGATCGCAGCGAATCTTCTTCTTCTTGCAGCTGTCGCAAGCCTTGATGATTCGCATGAGATGAGCGTGATCTCGCTGCTCCTTTGTCTTGGATCCTCGGGAAGCAGAGTTGGTCACATCACGTCCATCCTTGGTCATGATCTTCATGCCAGGGAGGTTCGAGAAATCGGTGGCCTGAGGGCTGGAGGTCGACTTTGGAGATGAACGGCGAGAAGAGCTTGAAGTGTTCACGTTGCTCCAATCCCAGGTAGAGGTAGCGGGGCTGGTGTTGAAAGAAGATCCATAACCAGAATCCTGAAGAGGGCTGGCAGTAGCAGGAGAGTCGGCAGCGGAGTAGATAGGGTAGAACTTGAAAGTCTGCCCAGTCAGGTGAGCATACTCAAAGTAGTCGAGAGCGATGCTGGCCCGCTTCTCCTGGTTGGAGGCGGGTCCAGGCATGTAAGCGTTGATCATCTCATCGAGCTCACGGGTGCCGATGGCAGGGAAGAACTGGAGCTGAGCACCAAGAGTAGGCTGGAAAACCGAGAATCCTTGAGGAAGAGTATTGGTGTTGGACGCCATTGCAAGTACGAAATTTCCGTTCAGGGTTGCTTGGAAAGGCGGAATTTTGAAAACTGAAACGAGGCCTTGGAATTGCTGTATACCCTCCAAGTCCAATATATCCTGGAGAGCTTGAGTAGGTCACGTCAGTTGGCTAGATACGACGGTGTTAGTCGATCGATGCATAAGGTGTGACAGGTTCGGATAGTTGCTTACTCCGACCTGCTTACTCTCACGTGAAGCGTTTGGGTACTTGTCAAAGAGTCAAACGAGAGACTATGGTGTTTTGAGGTCGCTCGAAATGGTACGTGCAAGTGAGAAACGGGAAGACTACACCAGGAGAGATGCGTAGAGTCTTGTTTCGTTGACACGTATCAGATTGAACTGAAGGGGGATAGAGAGATAGGCAAAGCCTTGAGGTACCGAACTTGTCGCCAGTTTCGGTGTTAGTCTAGCGTGTGTTGTGTTGTGTTTTGTTTAGTGTCAATACGGAAGAAGACGATTGCGATACAAGAGGTTCTCTTGATCGAATAATCGGATTAGTCGTGATAGTAGCGAGAAAGAAGAAGTGAAGGAGGAAACGCCTGAGGCCACGGGGGAGGGCGTCGTGGAAGTATTTCACTGTCTGTTTGATGGAAGCTGCAGGTGCCCAGGCGGAAGCAGGCGCAGCACTTCAATGGAAAGTCAGAGTGGAGGAGATTGAGTCTTTCGGCGTGCTCGAAAAGGCAAAGCGCAACAAGGCAGAATGACACCCAGCCACCAATCACATTCCTGGACTTTTGTAAGATCCGCCCCAAAAAGTGTGCCTATTGGTCAACCTGACCCACCATCTGCACCATCAGAGCTAAGACTTCGGCGAGAGAAAAGCATTCTTGGTTGGTCAATGCTTTCAAGCCCGCATACGAGGATGACTCAACTTCCGCAACCCCAGATTTGAAACTCGTTCGACCCCATGTGTTAGTTACACTACGGTTAAGTCGGAGGCCGTACCCTCGCTCAGCCATTGTCGGATGAGTGATATCTCGTCTCGTCTCAAGGACCATCGATCAACGATCAACTGAGGAAACGCCGAATCATCTTATCATTATTGTGTAAACTATTGAGATCTCTTCAGTTATGACTCTTCGTTCTTCATACCACGTAACTTTGTCTCGTCTCACACCGCGTGGACATGCTCCTATGACAAGATAAACGCAAAATGCAAAGGTAAAGGCAAAACTTAGAGTGATAACTCTAAACTTGTACTCTCGTCAAAATTTGAAGTGTAAAAACCCCGAGGCAGATCATAGCCTGGTCTTGATATAACAAAACTCCTGATAGCATTGTTGGCTCCGTTTTGAACGACAAGTGAGTTGTTCCATCAGAGACAACAAGACGGGGCCCAGTAGCCTCTTATATATTCCAGTGGCCCAACCGTACTTATCTGGGCATCAAGTAAGCAGACGCAGCACTTCCCAGGATCCACACCTTGTCCATCCTTTAGTTCACGACACCAGAATCCAAATATTGGCCGCGTGAACCATGCCGAGAAACAAAACAATGGGTGCTGCGGGGGTAGACACCATCCTAACCTTCGACTCATTCTGATTGTATTCGTCAAACGTCCAAATAGGAAATCTAACACGATAGACGCCGGCAGAGGGCCACCTTAACGCCTATAGCCCAGTCCGCTCCCCAACATGCTGATAAATCACCAAAACCTTAATGGCAAGGCGCCGAGATGACTCTATCGGCGACTCGTAGATACTGTGTGCAGATCCACTGCTCTGACTTTCTTGCTTGCTCTGCTCCTGTACGCACAACTGAGGCACTACAGGCCCAATCGCTCACAAGGATGTTCTGGTGATTCCAAAACAAGGCATGTCTGTAAAGACCGAATGGCACTAATCTGACAGATGACTCGGAACTTGCTGTACGATCTAGTGTTCTTGTTGCTCGAGGTTTCTGTACACAGCCATACGTTGACAAGCAACTAGGATGGACCAGTCAAGGGCAGATCGGGTCAGACAACAGAAGTAGTCGTCGTGCGAATATTCCTGTTTACTCAAACAAGCAAGCATTGGCACAGAGGTCAATCATCAACCCCCTCATTTCGTGAGATTTAGCGAATCGGCTTGAACATCAGTGGGAACAGCCAAGGATAGCAATGAAGGCCTTCCCGTGGGAAACTCGTACCCCGTGCGCCCGTTATTGCTCAAGAGAATATAAGCAAAGCGGGTTATTGACAGCTTAGACGCGGAGGTAATGTCAGTTCGGATTACTGACGGAAGGGTCCGCGTGAAAGACAGAAATCACAAAAGTATCCGCAGGTAGTGCTGGTATAAACGGCGTACCAGACAAAGGCAGAAGTCCCAGTAAACGACGTAGTTCTCGGAAAGATCCTTCTCCTTCAAAGAATTTCTACGTAGACACAACAAAACTTGAGGGGCCGCCGTATCACCGCCGAGGCATTCTTCTCATAGGCCTCGTCATACCTAGTAGATCCTCGGCATGCCTGCTCCAAGCACCACCATTTGCTCTACAGAACGCCGGCAACTCTGATTGAGGCACATTGTTCAATGGGGGTACCCTCCTTGGTGGCTGCGCTGGAGCAATGCGAGACGAGGTAGCAGGCTCAAATTGAACCAGTGTTTGCGGCGGCAACCCGGCCGCGTCTTGTTTTCTAGCGGCTTTCCTACCTCTAGTCGCAGGGTTCACAATGCGCGGTCGTTGCTTTTCTTGTTGTTCTTTTCCATTGGCTGCTGGCTGTGCTTCGAGCCTTTTTCCACTCTTTGAGAGGGTTTCTGCTTCGGTGTTTTTATCCTTCGTCAATAGTTGTACTGTTTCTAGTTCTTTTTCACTTATCACAGGCTGTACTTCTTTGGATTCCCTTTCTTCGGCTGAAGATTCTTGTACCCTAGGGGCCCTCAAACCTGTTTGGGATGGGTTGGCTTCCTGCTCTTGCACCCTCGTTGCTGGTTGGCCTATTGCAGGCTGTTTTACGTTCATCGAGGGTCGTACTATGTCGGTTCCCCTCTCTTTTTCTCGTAACAGAGGTTCCTCTGCTATAGGTGCTCTACTATTCGTGGAGTGCAGTACTATGTGTGTTTCCTTCGTATTCGTTGAAGACTGTGATGGTTCGGGTATCTTTTCTTTTGTTCGATGTCGCTCCTTCTCAGGCTCGTTCTCATGCGTTTGTAGTTGTTCCACTTCAAGTCTGTCATCGACAGACTTATGGTTTTCTGGTGCCTCTGTTTTGTCGCGAGCTTGGCCTGGAGGCTTCTCAGCTACTTTCAAGTCGTTGCTTAGCTTCTTGGCCTCAGTCAGCTCAGCATGACCGAGGTTGAACCCGCCCATCGAAAAATCTTCATCTGGCATAACAAAACCAATAATTTCTCTGCTCTTGACACTTTTCCGTGACATCTTGGTGATGCGTGGGCCGGAACTGGGCTTAGGCTCGGGTTTTCGACCAGCTTTCGACGCGAGAGACAAGCTTTCTACATCATCAGATATTGCTGGGGAGTCGGATGCTGATGTTTCACCCTCATTGTCGCTGAACACGACTGGGGCCACCCTTTTTCGTGTGCATCGACTTGGGTTTGTCCGTCGGCGAGGAGGTGAAAGGGTTTTCCTATCTTCAGAAAGCTCACTGGCTGAAATTGCATCGTCACTCGGTACAAGTTCGATATCTGACTGATTCACGGCCTCAGATTCATTAGCTGAGTCCCCCTCCTCGCGGGCCGCCTCTTCTGTGTTCGGATTATGAATCGCGATTGGTTGGTCATCAGGCTCTTCCATGGAGTGACGAAGCTCTCTTGGCTTAGCAGAATCGTGTCGCTTTTTGAAAGCGGTCGTCTTCGTCGTCATCCTCTCAATAGCTTGGGGTTCTTCTGAAGTCGAGGCAGCGCAGGCGATGGTATGCGATGTCTTCTGTATGTCGCTTCCAGCTCCAGATGAGGGGGGGGCTAATCTTCCTGCTGAGTCTGGTCGACTTCCTTCTTTCTTTTGAGCCAACATGAGCAGCCCGCGCCGCTGTCTTGATCTGATCCTGAGCTCTGTCCGCGGTTCCTTCGCAGGAGGAGGTTTGTCCGTATCGGTTTCTGTTGCGGATGCTGTATCGGTACTCAATGTTCGCTTCGTTCCGTGATGATCCGCTGTGCTCATCTCTTTTCTTTGGGTTGTTTTTGAGACAGCGCTCTGAGGGCGGATTCGGGAAGTCTTTGGATGCGGTAGTGCCTCCACATCCTCATTTTCACCTTCGTCGACAATGATGGGTTCTTGGGCAACCTTCCGGCTAGACTCCTTTGCAGACCTTTGGATTGCTGAAGCAGAACCATCCTTTGTCTTCTTCGTGCGTGGTGGGTGGTCGTCCGCAGGCGGCACTAGGGCTTGGTCCACAGCTGAAGTGTCCTCACTTTCCGCCAACCAAATAAGAAATGCTTCGTCGTCTGCTGTTGGTGATTCTATATCGCCTTTATCATGTTCAAATGTTTTCGACGACAGTTTGGGCGCAGATGCACAGGTTTTGGGTGGTCTGTCTGCATTGGTATCCTGTCGTGCTCGGTCTTTCCGCGAGCTATTCGCAGCTGCATCATTACAATGTTTTGGTGCTATGGGTTCTTGCGTAAGAAGTGAAACAACCTCATCTTCCGGGGGTAATTGTCGAGGTTTCACTCGCTTTGAGGATTTCGTACGATTCTTCGACAGAGGTTCTCGAGCCCGAGGGAGTTCGTTGGTCCGATTGTGCTCATTTCCTGCAAGTAGCTCCTTTAATGATGCCCGCTGTGTAAGAACTCGGCGGGGTGCAGCCTGACGAGGAGCGCTGGTCTCCGCCTCTTCAGGCTTTGAAGAAGGCGGGGGTGATTTTGAGCTTCTATCAACACGCCTTGATGTGCCATCTCGTGAGTCAGGTGGTGCGACTTTGGGCCTTGCTGCGGTCCTGTCGTGTAAAGGTTGACTTCGAGCTGACGGTATTGACGACAAGAACGGAGTCAGAGTCAGGGTCGTTCCAAATAGAGCCCGAGCATGCCCCATCTTACTCGGAGGCGACTCTTCTCGTCTCCTCCTTTTGCTTGGCCGTGCGACTTCTGATGGTGAATCTTGCTGCTGACCTGGGCTCTCGGCCATCTTCCGCTGCTCAAATGGTGAGTGGGGTGAAATGACGGCCCTCCCAATTCTCGAAACTCCTCCAACAAGATCATTAAGCGGGCGATGTCTGAGCTGAAAATGGGGGGTATTTTGGTCGTTTCTTGGTGTTTGAGTTACTGCTGCAGTCGATCCTGGTGTTCGTATCGTCCCAGCATTTGTCCGTCGCTTCTCGACTTCCTTGGCGCGCTTGTCCAGTAGCTCTGTGAGGTCCTGTTCTCTTTGTCCAGTGCAGTCCGAAACTTGGACGATAGCAGCACCGCGATCCAGCTCAAACTCATCGCCAGGCTCAAGGTCCCCACCTTCTTGCCAATGAGCATCGCCTATAAAGTGGTTGCGATCATCATACACCATGACACGCTTGTTGAACGTGTGATATTTGAGCACTCCATCCTGCCACCTTTTTTGCTTTCTCTTCAGATCGTGTGTAAAGAGGCAAATGAAATCCACCACGAGGGCAGTCGTGGGAATGGAACAAGAAGTCATGCTTGCCGGCACAATAGGTAGGACTTCTCGAGCTCATAAAGCAATGACTCCTTCAACATTTCGATGTCACAAAGATCGTTCAAATGTGCTACAGCACATGAGGTACACGACAAGACAGTGTTTGACTAACACGAGGTGCACAGACGGAACGCGTAGAGTTAAATTGAATTGGCTCAAACAGCAGGCAAACGCGACGCCAAATCACGTGCCGAGTCAACCCCGCAGCTCTTGCCTAGGTACCTAGAGTGTCGCCTGCCCAGTACATTCTGCCTCCTCAGATTCAGAACAGCATCAAGGAAACAGCACGGTACATCATTTGCATGCAAGTTTCAGCTCAACCTCCTTGGTATATTGTTGCAGTAATGAGGCTTTTTTTAGCAGCATCAAGTCAAAAGAATCACTTCGTAGGACCTTGCAGACTACCTTAACCTAACATGAAGTCAGAAAAGATTTGTACCATGGAGCTGGCATGAAAGAGAAACATTTCAACGGGTACATGGTCCTCAACTGTATTGCCTAGTCTCACCGTCAAACATGCCTGTTGCATCAAAAGTACTATCAGTTGCTCTGCTAAGGGCCACTTTGATATCACGGACAACAGTATATACTTATCCACGGAGATGGGTGTCCCAGAGGTCACCATTTAGTCCTTACAAACGGAATTTGATTCTATGGGTATATGCTCAACACGTAAGGTAACAAATTGTACCAGATGCAGCTAAATAACACGCTTAATGCCACCTCGGAGGGATATCAGGCCACTGATGGGCTCATCTCCAACCAACGCCCTTTGTCAAATGAAAATAACATGTCCAGGCAGTTTCAATGCAAGAACCATGCTCAATCTGTATGCATATGCCACTCTATCTCGATATCCCAACACAGTAACTGGTAAGAGAAAGAAAGTTGTGAAAAACGGCCATATTTTTAGCGGCTCATGTAGTCACCATCGCCAACTTTTTCAAGTTCCATGGGGGTGACAGGGCCAGGACTTCCTATGGGAAGGAGTCTGGGTGATAAGGGCTTCTGAAAGCCGGGAGTAGCAAAGCGAGAGTCCCGGAGGGGAAGGTCTTTGAGTGACAATCCAGGCTTGCCGCCAGATTTCGCCGAGCTAATAATGAGCTCATTTGCAGCCATACTTGTTTGTGTAACCATATCGCGTTGATACTGTAATAACTTTCGTTGAAGCTCGATGTCGACTTTCGACTGGTCACCTGCAAGGGGGATTGCATTGGAATCGGATCCAGCGTTGGAGGACACGCTTCCAGACAAGGGAGATCGCGAATTTGATTGGGCGCCATTTCTACTTTCGTAGTTGGATGGGTAGTATTTGCCCATGGGGACAGGGTGGTCATGGAAGCCCGGAGCAAGGTAGGAGGCGACGGGAGTGTTTGAGTGAGACATGATTGCACCTTGAGCGGGATGAGAGGTGGGAGAGTCGGCGTAGATTGGTCCAGATTCAGAGATGAGACGACTCATGCGAGTGTCGGGATGATGCTGGAAAGGGTGTGGCCGATGGACACGACTGCTGGGATCCTCGTGAAGTGGGAAGTAACCTCTGCCACGTTGTTAGCCCACGTGGTAAAGACGAATGGAATGGAATTGAATTGAGAGAATATTGGAAATGGAGGCCTTACCCAGGAAGGTCACCTCTTGCTGATAAGGGTTCAGGAGGCGTGCGTGCCGGAGTGGAAGTGAAACGTCTGATTTGAGGTAGATCGATAGCTATAGGTCGAACTTGGCTGCGGGTGCGCGGGGTTGAGGGAGCTGATGGAGCTGATGGAGTGCAAGGAGCGGACCTCTCGTTGTCGTCTAATAAAAAGGGGACATATGTAAGTAAAAAAGTAAAGACCAGTAAGAAGAATAAGGTTTACGATGACCGAATGCGCTGTGACGAAGGGAGGGTCGATGACAACAAGATCGAAAACAGGATAATTGAGGAATAGCACAGGATATAAGAACATTTTAAAGCAAAAGCCGGTAGTGCACTTCAGGGCCAGTCCAGGCGTCACTCAACGGCCAACCCCGGTATGGTTGATGGGGGCCGCTAGACTACCCCGCGATGGCTGGGAAGTGAGTGTGGGGAGAGCACTGAGTAGCGCGCGATAAAGCATGGTCGTCATCCCGGTGCAAGAGACATTTTGACTCGGAAGTGATTGAGAAGAGGTGGAGAAGGGGCAGATCAGGTGAGGGGAAAATGAAAAGATGAGCGAAATAGAGTGAGGAGAATTGTGGAAATTGGGGAGCGTGACAAGTCAAGCCGATCAAAGAGCAACGACTCAAAATTGATCTGATTGATGGTTGAAGATGGTGAAGCTCGAGAAGCCAAACCAATACGGTATTCTCGAAAACGGGGGGTGCGGGAGCCTCCCGAGACCTCAATCCCGCCCCGCGCGCTTTGCGCCAGTCAATCGTCGGATGCATCATTGGTTAGGATGCTCCAATAGCTAACTTGAGTAGCGTTGATAGGCACAACTATTGATGCATTGCGCTGTGGAACAGGGACAGCAGCGTGGAGGCGGCTCTTACATGATTCGACCTCTTCAGAACAAACACCCCTTTTCTTTACACAGCATCGCATCTATTCGTTGTACATTGCCTTTTTTTTTTTTGGTGGTGTACAACTAGAGCTTATGCCATGTGTCAGGGTCTCTTGGGTTCGTTGAGGGGAACTTGTGGCGCCGAACCAAGTCTAAGCAGGAGAACGTGTCTCGCCTCGGAGCTTTTTGCACGATGCGATGCGAAGCGATGCCAGCAGCCGGGTTGAGCACCGCCCGTCTCCGTCCGGGATCGTCGGCCGGAGGATAGCTCCGATGTCCGGCTGCAAGAAGGTTGAGATCACTCACTTGAGGCCAGGTGATGGAAGATCATTGAGAGGGAGGGAGGTGGGGATCGATGGGCAATCAGGGGTCAAACGACTGGATATTGGATGTGCATTCCAGGCATTCCGTACAATGTCAATGCCAAGGCTAACTCACCTGAGAAGTAGGAAGTACGAGGTTCAATGTCATCAAGGTCAAAGAATCCGTCTTGCAGTTCATTTGGTCTTGTGGATGAAATCGCTGGGGTGTTTCGTCCAGACAGGTCAAATTCGCCGATAATTTCACCTGATCGTGGGCTTTGAGGAGGGTTGGCTTGGTCGGAATTCGTGGACATGGAGCGCCCCGGCATGGAAGGTCGAAGTCGAGGTGATAAGTAAGGAGATCTGATGGTTCTGGCAAAAGTGGCCATATCGTCGTTGCAGTCGTGATTCAATGTCTGTGGTTTGAGTCTTTGGTCTCTTGGAGAATAGCTATTCGCCTGACTGAGAACCCAGCCTGAGTCTTGAATCAAGCGCCAACGTCGCTGCATACGTAGGTATATATGAAGGATTGAGAAGAGCCAGCAGATCGAGTGGATAGGAATGGATGAGTGCGCGCTCACGGGAGGGCGGCCGCAGTCGGGGAGGTTTGATGATTAACAATGAGGGGCAGGTCGTGTCGGTGTCGCAAATGAAGGGCGGCCAAGGGAAGATAATAAGAGTACAATAGAGTGACTTTTTTGGATGCGGATGTATTGGACAGAATGCCACGGAGGACGGATAAAAAGAAGTGAGGCGAATGAATAAGGTAGGTAGTTGCAGCTGTAACTCAAGAATGTGATGGCGGCGTCAAGATGTAATGTTAAAAGGCAAACGCACAACACAACACAACATGACACTGCAGTGTAGTAGTATGTAAGCAAAGCAAGCACAGCGCACAGCAGTACAGTAAGTACGATGAGTGAAGTGTATGCCTATTTGGGCGAGAAATGAAGGGTTCCCTCAGAAATGAAGATCGAAGGGTTCCGAAACGGTTTTGTTATCGCAAGCGAGACAGACACACTCTTGTTTGAATTGATCTTACCTCTCCCGTCCCATCCTGGTTCCTTCCAGCGCCTCCTAACCCCCAAAAAAGTGGGAGTTCCAACAAATCAGCTCCCGAGTACCTCAAGCGAGGAACATCGGGACGTGAGCCAGAAGCCAGAGAAGCCCAAGATCCAGGGCAAGGCGAGGTTTAGTGGATCGCTTCCACCACGTACGGTGACCCTCTGCAGCGGGTTTCCCAAAGTTTCCGATGCTGGAACCCGCTACGAGGTACCCGTCCTAGAAATGCGACATACAACCACGAGTTTGGCAGGTATCCCGCTAGGACTTTTGAGGCACATTCTCTAATTCTGCTAAGGTGGCAGAGAGAGTGACCCTTGGTTTGTACCTGGTTGCATGCGCCGTCACCGTACAGAATGCCAAGGAAGTACATGCGGGACGACCCTGTGAGCCACTCAGAAGTCACCAACGCAAACAAAGAAACCAAGCACAGCGTTTGTTGGTTTGGTTTGGTTTTTATTTCTTTTTGCTGTGCCATCCCGTCTATGGCCAGACTCTGATGATTTGCAGAGACGAATTAGAACTCGCCGTCAACGCCCTGTACGCAGCAAACTAACGAATTAGTCCCTGAGATTTGCTGTAGGGACCCTTTGAAAACGAGACCCCTCCTTGGTTTGATTTTGGTCAATGACGCCGTTTGACGGTGTATTTATCCGACTCCGCGAATATTCCCATCTCCAACCAAGTCTTGGAAGACACAGTCTCTCTACAAAGAGTGACTGTACTGAGACAATTGTGCATGTATGTATGGAGCATGTACCATAACATTGTGTACATGCAAGGTCAATAATACGTGGTCAATATTATATTCAGGAACTTATGATCACATTTGCTATCAATTCCCATTATGGGTATTCGCAATCTTAGACCCTCGTATCACTACATTACAGTACCTTACACAACAACTTGCTCACTCACAACCACCATCATCTAAAAAAAAGATGGTATCAATGATACATTTGAGCATTTGACCGCTCGTATTCAATGTCAAGTGTCGTAGAATATTCCCACGTGCATTTCTTATCGCTTAACTTACCGCCTCTACAGGCTATGATCAACACTCACATCACCACCAACGCTGCCCAACATCTCCGCTGGTATCAACAACGAGGAAAGGAGATCAACAGATCCATGCACCAAAAACAAACGGGCTTTTAGAAGCGGCCCCCACTTGAAGCTTCCATCAGGCATCTGATCGACGTCATGGCAAGAGAGTAGTTTGGCTTGGCCCGCTCACAAGCGTCGCTTGCTTTCGCCCGTGAGTCGAAAATCCTAATCCCCTGGAGGGTCAGGGTCAAGACACAAAGGTCAGAGCGAGCCACGCAGCTAGTCTAACGCCGGACCCTTGAAAAAAAAAAAAAAAAGGGAAGAGACCCCTTCTCCCTCTGAGGTGAATCCGTCATCGTCACATCACCCCTCGGAAGCGTTGGGGGCGAACCTGTCCACGATCGACGATCGACACTCGCCCCTCTTTGCTCTCTCTCTCTTTTCTGCTGTAGGACCTGGTCAAACTGGTGCAACATCCTTCTCCGTGGTGGTGCCATATCGACGCTCTTCAGGGTGCTACGAAAGGGTATCTCGGATATCACTCTGTCTTGGCGTAAACGGTGGTTCGGCAAGCTGCACTTTCTTGGCTTGTTGTTGCCAATGCCAATGTCCGTGGTGATTTCACAGCATAAATCCTACAGTGACTGCCCGTTGACCGTCCATTGGTTAAGCAAGTCTCACTCATGTCGGCGGCCATTGGTAGATCTAGTCACCCATCTCACAAGCCATGTTGCACGCCGTACGGGAGGCTGCCGTCGATGGTTTCACTAATAAGTGTGATATTCTCGATTCAGTTGATAGCGATAAATTTTGAGTTCGATGCAGATATTAGTGTTTCAGGAACAAGCAGTCTTTGTCAAAAAAGGAAAAGCAAGGAAACACAGAAGAAAACAATGGTATCACAGTCATGCCAACATCTCATCCCGTCTCATCCATTCCCATCGCAGCATACAGACACACAAAACACGCACACGCACACAAACAGCCCGACCTGCAGGCCTCCGTCCCCATTACCGTTCCATTACCATCGCCGAATATCTCCGTCGCGAGTTGCATTTGTGTATCCCATATGCAACCATCCTCACCATGTCCGTCTCTTTCTGAGGGGGATTGATGCGCCCGTTTGTGTCTAATCAGACATGAGCGCGACCAGTAAATTTGGATCGAGTGTCTCGGTGCTTCCACCAGTAGCCCAGGGCCGCCAAGGTAGCAATGAGCCAGAGCAGGGCGCTGGCGAGATCGACCCAGACTGCGTTCTTCATGCGCCTGATACCACCATCACCCTCGGCATCCTCATTGATGTACATCTGCAGGTTTCGCAAATGTCAGCCAAACGATGCCGCTGATCGTTTGCAGTAAGCACTTGATGGATGACAGAACATACCTTGCCAAAGACGCCAAAGAGGGCGATCCAGAGGACGAATAGGATAAAGTCCCATATCGCGACAACAAAGCCGGCGACACGCAGCACAAACGGGATAAAGTAGAGTACACACGTCACGGCAGAGATGCTTCCAACAACCACGGCGTAGACCTGCGCATTGAACTTTTGTCAGCACTGTATTGTACTGCATTGCATGGTAGCAATGTGCATTTGCACGTTGACGAACGGGGGGAAGCAAGTCACTCACCCACTTAGAATCAGAGTATTTGCCCTGCTTGTTCGCATTATGAAGGTCGGTACCATACAAACCGATAGTGGTCAGAGCCAGTGCGAATAGGAACAAGTGGATGGTGGAAAACACCACATAGCTGATAGCTAGGTCCTTGATACCCATGGTCGCTTTGCTTTGCTTTGCTTTGCTTTGTGTCGGCAATTCAAACGGGATCTCGCGAAGAGGGTAGGTATTACGAGAAAAGATTGACGAGATGAGGTTATCGTAGGTCGGAGCGGGTCTGTGATTAATTGATCGCAGACTCAGACGCAAAAGAAAGAGAATCGCGGGTTTATTAGGATGAGTCGAGAAAATGAGCTGGTCACTGGAGCGTCACTTTGACTGGGCGTGCAAAATTGTCAAGCTTGGCGAAAATTCACTCGTTTGTAGGGTAGACCGCCAGTTAATTAATAGCGTAGCGAAGGGGAAGTGGAAGGGGAAGCCTCTGCCGTCATTCCTGCGGCCTAAGAAGCGAGATCGACCTAAAACTTAATAGAATCTAATTTCGCCCTTGGAAGTTGTCGTGATTCACTGATATGACCCTATGACGTAATTCAAAGCAAGCTTGTTTTAGTCGCTGTATGACCCCTGGACTCTGACATCTAGACCCCAGTCTCTTGTTCTAGAGGCTTCGGATTATCGAACCTCCGTGTTTAGATGCCGCCTTGTGATCCCTTCAACCAAGGAAGGGAAAGCCATGCAGAGCTGAAAATTGTTAGCGGATGAGTTGTTAAAAGTTTATCAGTTTAGCGGGTAATTTCCAATCTTGAGTTTGGATCTTTTTCAAAGTTCCAACGTCGACGTCAACACTTCCAACCGCTCTCATCTTACATCACTATCACGACCGCCCTACAATATGTCGCCCCGTAAACAAACCCGGAATTCTGACTGTGGTTCAGGAATGTGCATCGTTGAAAATGCAAATGTTTTAGATCAGGTGTTCTCGAGAAACTAGTGCTGATAAAAGAAGACTTCTCGAAGTTTTGAGGTCATAATTTCTGATTGAGGCTTACCAAGTTAGTCAGCCAAGTTAATGGCGCGCTGACAATTTCAAGTTCAAGCGTGACTTTTTTTTGAGATTCACAGAATAAGACAAGTGGGAAATTAACTTGGACTTGAAAATCACATGTTTCGTAAGAATGGTATGTGAGTTGACTACGCTAATCTCCATGAGAAGTCCAATGTTGTTGATGCGGTTTTGGGAAGTCGGTGAGAAATACGAGAGACGAGAGGTTGAGGTGAGGTTGATTGGATAGGCTTCAACTCCAACCATCTCACTCATAATAAGCACGTCTCCACTGTTAGCGAGAATAAACATCGTTGCCTGAGTTAATCGAATAAGCTTATCACCTTGATAGTTCCGAGGCTGTGCTAATTTGGTTGGTAAATTGTTTCCTGACCATGAGTTCAAAGTGAATGTTCAAAGTGCTGTTTGAGAATAGGGTAGGCTTGCTTCACCCAAGCCCCCGGATTCATCCGATTCATTCAGGAACATGTGTAGCATCATCGTTCTTGGCCGCAGATGCCTCGAGATATACGGCGTTTCCGGCAAACGCTAAGGCCAATACCGAGGATCAGAACCTCAGAAGTGCGATGAAAGATGCAACGCTGAAATGCTCATACTGGCATTGCCATTATCACTCCAACCCTCGCTTCTGCGGAATTGGAGACGGGACTAATAAACTCATGCCTAAAACGGTGAACAAAATTGGACATCATTGGCTAGAAAGCCACATGGTTATGGCAGGGAACAGGCCGGGGCGGTGTTGTTTCAATTTACTCAGCCTACCTAACCTACCATGGAGCCAATTCGCTGAGTCACATGAGTGAGGATTTTAAGCCGCATCCAAAGCAGAGCCTCAACATTGAATTGAGTGAACCGTTCCTCTGTAAGCAGGGTCCGTGAATGCGAGGCGAATCAGGGCGATACAATGAATTAAATGCCGTATTGCTCCCTAAAATATTGCCTAGGTAGTTTGCTGTTGGGGCACAGTCTAGTTTCCAGCATCGCCTCCCATGCGAGACGAGACTTCATCCTAAGCAAGACTCCTGGCTGATTCATAGTCGCTGCCTTAATCTAACAAACAAATCAAATGTTTCAAATTTGCGAAGAATAATGAGCCTAAAGCTTCCAGAAACAGGGCTATGCTCAAACATCCCGGAGCAAGCCCCTGACACATTACCCTTTCATCCTGTCTCCCTCGCTTCCTCGCCAAACAATGACTATTGCAAACCTGTTCCGTACTCCCACTAAAATAATGGAAACTCGCTTTCAAGCAGACAATAATCGCAGCTATGGCCCAGATGGTGGCACTGCTATCGCCTTGAACTTTAATCCTTGTTATTCACTGACTTGGACTTCATCTCGTGTGATTTGTGCCAACTACAATGGACTTGTTGCTGGATGGAGCTCGTCACTTACACGTCTCTCGATCGGGCACGCATTGGATTGAACTATCAATATTTTCCTATATAACAGACATCTGCATATCTCTAATCATGATACCAATACACTTCACCACTCATCAAAACTCTTAAGACTAAAGCACATCTTGTGTCAAAGGATACCGAAGCTACACACCCACCCCTGAGACTTTACTTTACTGCTCAGACAATCCAACAATACTATCAACCATGGCTGCCATTAACTTGTATGTCGAGAACATCCACTGTCGCTACTAGCATAAGTAGTCTCTAACCTCTTCCAGCGCTTCTACCGCCTGCTCTGCTGGCAACCGTGGACAACTTGCCGACGCAGTATCTCAATGGCAGTGTGTAAGCGAAGTCAAATGAACTCCCAGAATACAGGAACAACTCTGATTTATATAGTGCAACTGCGACTGCGGTTGGCAAAGTATCAAGCTTGACGTAGCGTGCGCTGCTTGTCAAGTCCCTCGTTGCGGAAGCTGTACCTACTGTTAAGGCCCAGAATACTAGACCCACGTCGATTTGACACCGAGGTCTTATCTTTCGCTTCTCGAAGACTGGTTCTTGTATTACTAGGAGATGTGGACGGCCTAGATCTTTGGAGTTGGAGGACGTTTGTCTTGGGGCTTTTTGCACAAAATACCCGGTCTTTCAAAAGCTTAGAATCTTAAAATGGGGGCTCACGCTTGTTTTGCTTTATTTCCTTTGCCTAATATAGAAAATCCAACTATTTACGCTCTTTACAACATGGCCTTGGAAGCGACCCTGTATTGCTAGCCTACTAGTACTAAGTATATGTGTTTGTGGATATTGACAAACTTGTAACTTCCAAATTGAGACAAAGCTTTAGTCCAAACTTTCTTGTCTAGACAACAAATGGATAATCTTTTATACATAAACATCATTTTACTTGTAAGAGGCTCTAGATTTGGCAGTGACTTATACCCGTCTCTGGACCGAGGCATGATTGATGGCGCCCCACCTCCACCGACATTAACCGCCATACTTGTATGTGTGAACTGGAGTCTCTCTTGTTTACAAGGTCAGCCTTGGGTCGCTGCAATAGTACCTCTACCTGTAAAGGATCTTAGCAGACTATCACTGCTAATACAACTACCTTGCCGCTTCAGTCATGGCAGATCTCGGCCCCCCCTTCCATCCCATCGCTGGTATCGCAAACTTCCGTGATCTCGGCGGTCATCCGCTGCCTATAAAGTCCCGCCCCGGATACACAATCAGACCCGGCCTCATCTTTCGCTCCGCAGAACCATCCCGTCTCACCGAAGACGGCATCTCAGCACTGCAGGACCTCAAGATCTCTCACGTCTACGACCTGCGCTCGCGAACTGAGATCGAGCGCTACGCTACCGGAACCCGAGAGTGGCCCGGCGCCCAACGGGTCTTTACTCCGGTGTTCTTAGACGAGGATTACGGCCCGGAGGCTATTGCGTTACGCTTTCGCAATTATACCGCCGAAGGAAGCCAGGGATTCGTTGAGGCGTATCGGGGAATTTGGGAGACGGGAACCGATTCTATCAACACTATTCTCTCACATCTTGCCAGACCGGACCCTTCACCCTTACTCATCCACTGCACTGCGGGCAAAGATAGAACCGGTGTAGTCTGCGCTTTCATCCTGTCCATATGCGGTGTGGACGAAGGCACTATTGCTCATGAGTATGGTTTGACTGAGGTCGGTCTCGGTGACTTCCGCGAAGAACTCCTTGCAGCTGTGATGAAGAGTCCCGAATTGAGAGCCAATCCTGAAGGTGCTCAACGATTACTGGGAGCCAAGCCCGAGAACATGCTTGCTGCTTTGGAAGCACTTCGTAAACAACATGGCTCTGTCGAGGAGTATGTGGTCAAGAACTGTGGTCTCACAGAAGAGGATCTTGAGCAGATTCGAAAGAACTTGATCGTGCCCGAGGAGAGCAGGCAGTAGTGTCGAGGAGTTATGAACGATGACACAGGATCACGAGGAATATCAATGCCAATGACACAAATTTAGCACAGTTATAGATGACCACATACAGAAATGCAAGCGCTATTCATCATCTCTGGACGAGTATACAGCCCATGTCTAATTAATACATGGCGTTGGTATTCGTATAGTACAGTTTCGCCACTCCATATCCCATATATGTTCATACACTTCAAGGCACCGACGTAGGAATCTTGACCAACCCACGCTTGCGGTCCTCGAATGGCGCACCATACCGCCAACCGGTACCTTTCCTTGATCGGCCATCACGGCCAACATCGTCAACGTTAATTTCCTTGAATCTGAACTCGTAGCGATCTGTCTTGACGCGCTTTGTTCGCGCCTCCTCACGCTTACGCTCGTCCAGAATCTTCTTGGCTATTCTGTCCTCATCTGCTTGTGTGACTGCCTGGAACTTGGCTACTGCCTCTGGTCGTGCAGTGCCCTTGATGATATCCTTCTCCATCTTGATGAGCTCGGGTTGAGGTGATCGCTGGTCGGCGGAGAGCATGTTGTCGTGGAAGGCCTTTGCGGCATCTTCTCTTGTGAAGTGTCGGGATTCAGACACTGGCGTGAATAGTTGTTGTAGGGTAAGGTTGTGTACGTGAATTTCATTGATAGGTTCGTGAGGTATGTTGTCCTCGCCTTCATTGTAATGTGTCTTGGGTAGCATCTTCATAACTGCCTTGGCATATGGTGTTGCTAATTGCTTGCCCTTGACGTTGGTTAGCATTGCTATCAGAAGAGTAAAAAAGCAAGCCCAAAATCAGATTATGATGCTATCAGAGTGTATAAAAGTATAACCATGTATGTGTCTTCAAGACTAATCGAAAAATTTTGTTTGGTCTCATCATATAGCAGGGTAGATGGAGCTTCACTGGGACGGCACTTACTTCGGAGAGCCATTGCTTCTCAACCTCCTTCAGTCGCACGACGGCAGCAACTCTCCTCACGTCGATGTGCATTTCAGCAGACACCGCCTTCAGAGACATGCCTTTCGCCGTCACCTTCTCATATATGATCTCTCTGGTCGCATCAGAGAGCACAGGCTGACTTCGGAAGAGGGGGTTGAGAGGAAAAGGCTGGTCATTGTGAGGACCAAGGTAATTAGGACCGTTGCCAGGCTCGGCGAGATTTCTGCCATTGCCCGAGTTCAACCACTCGAACATCTGCGCACGACCCTTGCTCATCTTCTCGCGGCATGGCGTTGTCGAGAAGGTTCGGAGGAACGGAGACGAAGCGGAGGTCCTCGTAGAGAGGGAAATGGTGGCATCGAGGCCAGCCAGTGGCGTCGATGCACCGCGCACTCGAGGAGGCATGGCTACAGCGGTTTCAGATTCTCTCCGACTTTCTGCTGCATTACATGCGACCCAGGACCAATTGATTAGAATTGGTTGGATGTCAAGTCGGGAAAAGGCTGTACTTGTTTGGAGGTGTTCAATGCTGTTCCAAGTGTGCAGTAATTTTCACAACGGGGTAGAATTATTCCGACCCGACATCACCGACCTTGCGATCCACCTCAGATGGGGCGGAAGCCACTGACATACCTAGGTAAGGATGGAAGCTCTCGTCCAAGAGTTGATATGAGAAGTAATTGATTACTTGATTGATCAATTGCCAAGCTCGGTGCAGCATATGCACAAGACTTATCTTGCTCACTGAAACGGACAAGGGCTCCAGGCCTGTTTCATCAGAAACATATCAACTCTGCAGCATTGAACTCTAGCTTGCGTCTTCTCGACATATATTATTCAAGTCTCATGGCATTATAAACATTGGTATTCGTATGTATCTGTTACCTGCGCCATCATGCTTTGCTTCCATTATACAACTCCCGTCTTCCCAACTCCCTACAAACATCTAATGCCAAACATTAATCCTATGGCGAAAACTATAGGTAGCAGACAGATCTCTGAGGCAACTCATGTTTGCTGTTGCCTCGGCGGGTGAATAATACCAATGTCTCGTTTTTGGCTTGCCTCGCATTTTGCCAGAATATGTGTTGTTTCCTGGCGTATATTATACGGACAAAACCAACCCAGTTGTGCAAAGCATCTGTGTCTTCGTATATCCAACTGAAGCTATCAACCGGGCTTGGTCATCGAGAGGCGGTTCTTCTTTGATTTGGCTTTGGCTGCTGCGACTGCTGCCTTCTTAGCAGCGGCGGTCTCCTCAGCTTCTTGAGAAATCTCCTTCCACTTGCGCCAGCCGTCAAAGTCGATGAGGGCTTGCATGCAACCCCATTCCATTACCTTGCGCTCTAGCCAGACAAAATTGACGGGCTGTATCATCAGTTAGCTACTTTTCTCTGTTTGTCAGTGAGATTTGCGTACCTTGGTCAAAAAGTCGTTGCAGCCAGCGGCTAGAGCTTCGTGTCGGTCACTCTGTAAGGAGCTAGCAGTCAAAGCGACAATAATCACAGGACTCTTGAACAAGGAAGGATTCTGCAGGCGGTCTTTGTCGTCAAGCTCGTCGGGGTTTTCCGTTGTGACCGCACCGTCGGGGGATGATGAAAAGACACCAATAGAGTTAACTCTTTCTAATCTTCGAATTTCACGAGTGGCTTCGAGACCGTTCATGACTGGAAGTTGGATATCCATCAGAACCAAATGAAATCCGCCACTCCTCCACTTCTTTACAGCATCACGTCCATTCATGGCGGTTGACCATCGCACCTTGAGGCGCTTCACAAAAGCTTCCAAGAGTTTCAAGTTGATAGGGTTATCTTCCACAATCAGGACATTGATAGGAGGCACGCCACCATTGAGCATGCCCGGCGGTAAACTAGGATGTTCGGCCTTCTTGCTTTTCTTAGCTTTCACCGTAGGTCGAGGTGAGGTTGGCCTGACTGGAGGTGTCGACACGCGTACTGAAGTTTCGGGAGCGGGAGGCGTCGGTAAGGGAGGGGCAGCAGGTGGCATACCAGGTTGATCTGAAGAGTTTGAATGAGTTCGTGAATGTGGTAGCCTCGGGTTGAAGTGTTGCGTACCATGGTTCGCATGATTCGCGGCGGCGGCGGCAGCCAGCGACACGGCAGAGCCATTAGCAATCAGTGTTGGCGACGATGTATGAGTGCGGCCTAATCTGGGGCGATCCGGACGATCGCGATATGCGCGTGATCTACCAGGCGACGGAATAGGTGGAATATGGCCAGTCCCTAATACTGCGATTGAGTGCGGGGCCTGAGGATTAACATGCGCTGGAACTGCAACTGGAAGATGTGGTGAGCCGACAGTGCCAGGATGGGCAGCGACGGAAGGGAAGTAGCCATCACTCGTTTCCGTAGGCCGACCGTCCTCGCTGTAGTAGATGTTGCTAACATATGCTGGAACGACGGGGCGCGGGGAAGCTTTGGGCGCACGCCTTGGAATGTCAATTACTAGAGCTTCTTCGACGGTTTGTCCACCTGGATAATAAGCATCGAGAGTCCGGCCCATTGGCTCCTCGGGGTTGAGAACACGTTCTGAATGTTGATCGCGAGGAATAATGCGTATGTTGATGTCTGGAGAGTCGAAGCTTCGACCGAGTGAGTTTGAGTATTTACGTAGAATCATATCGCGGACATCATCGACCAGGTCGTCTTCGTTGACGGTAACAAGGGTCGGCGAGGCATGAGGTCGCTTGACCCAGATCTTTCGAGTCACCATATTTCCGTTGATAGGCGCGTATGAGCTGGTCTGGTTGTATCCGGGTTCGTTCACGGATGGTGAAAGGAGCGTATTGATCAATGTCGTTTGGCGATTCGATAGCAAGCTTTGTCGTCTGGGCGGCGGGGCTGGTCGTGACGGAGAGCCAGGGGTCCCAGCTTGTGGAAGACCAGGAGACGGAGCGACAAATGTGGTCGAGGTTGCTGCCGCCAGAGGCACAAATGCGGCAGACTTTGGAGAGTTGGGAGCGTGGTCGAGACTCAATACGTCGTCGTCATTGTGACCAGCAAGCTCAGAACCAGCGTCCAACTCGAGACTTGCGACCTTTCTTGGGCGCGCAGTAGGAGATGGGGGTTCCGAGTCCTGGGAGTCTTCGTGGATACGGTCGAGATTGGAGCTTGCCTGGCGCAGACGCGATGGTGAAGGCTGTTCCGAAAGATGAAGTGAGGGAGAGAGCAGCGGTGGTTGATGATGAGGTTGTGGCGGGTGCAGATCACTAGGGGGCGGGAGCTGGTCGCTAGAGCTAGTGGCGGTTGTATCAGGCTCTTCATCCAGGTCATCGAGGCTCTGCTGATCTATAGGCGGAGACGGCTGTTTCAGTGGCTCGCTCGTGGTGTCGGGTGCTGTGGAATTGTCGTTAGCGGGTGGGACCGCTGCTTCAGCACCTATTTCCGAGGAACTCTTGGCTGTTGACTCTGAATTCGAATTCGAATTTGAGTTTGAGTTTGAGCTCGACTTTGGTGCTTCTGAAACCTCCCGAGAACCCTCGAGCTTTGCAACATCATCGCCATCTTCTCGCTGGCGATGTGAACCATCAGGCGTCGCTGTCATGCCACGTCGGCTACTCACGGTGCCCCTCGAATTGCTCACGGCCCGCTGAGACGAATGGTCACCATCCCCGTCACGAGCTCGAGAACGATCGCGATCCCACAAGTGACGACTCCCGAACGACGACGAGGTGGTGTCGGTAATGCTCCGACTGGAAGATGCCTGCGAACCCGCCGTCGAGTGTCTCCTTTTGGTGAACTTGGCTCGAAGGCGCGAGGCGATATCGGTAGCTCCCATTAGGTCGACATTGGCATCCTTTGGTGGCAGGACGCGACCGGGACGTGGAGTCTGAGTTTTGAAGGTGAGGCGATATAACAGGGAGATTAAGACAACGGCCCAACTGTTGGCGAAATTCGGTCAAAGAATTAATCTAGACAAAGGAGACGAATACCGAATGAGTGAGTGAGTGAAGACAGCAGAGAATCGCAAGTGAATGGTCTGTACCGAGCTTCGCAATATTATCGACAGACAAGTAGACAGGCCCTCAAAGCTCTCGGAACAGGGTATCAACAAGCGAGGCCGATAAGGATTAAAAGGGGAATAAAAGAGCCTGACGATCCCAAGAATGAAGACCAGAGTCAGGTAAAAGAAGAGAAAAGGCCTGACATGGATATTACGGAAGTAAAGAAAGAAAAGAAAAGAAAAAAACAATCTCCAAGGGGTAGATCCGCCGTTGCAGTGTCGATGGGATCCAGAGCCAAAGCTTCCCCCAGGATATCAAGCACAAGCACAAGAACAAGCAGGCAAGCAAGCTTGGTTGGCTGTTTTAGGCGTGCTTTCGGGCCTCGTTATGATCGTGATTGCGCGCTCGTTTTTTTTTTATTTATTTTTGGCCAGGGTAATCTTAAGACGAGCCTGCATTGGCTCGAGCTACACAATGCACAGCTCATTGCACCCATTCGAGACGGTTGCACCCATTCAAAAGCCACCCGAACGTCTCCATCGACAGGGGTTATCCAGGTCAATTGGACTTATTTTCCGTTCTGACCATCGCTTCACCTGTCAAATATATTGACAACAGGCTTCTGAAAGTCTTCTTTAAAGATGGGTCCCTGGTCCATTCGACGTTGGGGCTGATCTTTTGGACTCCGTTGTTCAGTCTAGATCTCTCGTCAAGAGATTTTCAGAGTCAAAAACTGGCGTCTCGAGATCATTCCATTTCTTGAGGTTGTGTCACATCTCACATGTAACAATAAGTTCACATGCTCCAGTGCTGCTCATGCATTGCACCGTTTGTGCCCCGTGGCTTGAAACCCCAGACACAGCTTCTCCTTCAACGAAGCCATTGGGAGCTGGAGCATAACAGACTTTACGCGGCCCTTTTTCATGACCATGACATCGCCAGACAGGTCAAGCTTGGCAGCATATTCCTCCGGTTGCATTGGAGTATCTTCTGTCAAAGAATGACACCCATCTAGAGGTGCTTGCAGCCAATCCGTCAGTGATTTTCTTCAACGCGCTAGACTCAGGGAAACGGAACAGTACAAGGAAGAGCGTATAGCAGGTATATGCTTTTAGTAACCAAATACATAAGGACTTGTTGTTTGTTACACGCCAATCTCATATTTCGAGATGTTGCGAATGGAGGATGATGAGAAGTGGGGACCTCAACAAACTCAAGAAGCTGACATAATTGGGCGCGCACCAATTCGCCTCCAGCATACACCAACCTTTTTGTCGATCAACAATTAAGAACTTACAATATTTATCTATCCATTACTACAACGATATCAATACCGGATATCACAGATAAATCGTCATGGCTCCTATAAAACCTCTAAAGTTAGGCGAGCAACCAGACAAGCCTGTCCCGCGCGTACCCAAATCTCCATCTCGGAGTGCACAGATCCAAGCCCAGAACCGAAGGCGAGAGTACCTCAGCCGACATCCGTCATACTTTGATAACCTGGAGCACGAGCTCGCTGGTAAAGCCGTACTACTCGATCATCCCCAGCTCCTAACCTGACTTTGCCCCTAGATCCCGTGCTGTACGAGCGGCTAGTAAAGAGGTTTCAGTCTGCTTCGGAGCGTGAAGCTGAGGGCAAAGCCAAAGGCTATGGCAGGACCCTCGAGGCTGACTTGCAACGTGGGGAGCTCAAGCTCTCACGCCTGAAAGATGGCGGCATTGAGAACTCGGGCGGCGATCTTGAGCATCCATGGGAGAAACCAGCAGCAGACAAAGCCCATGGTCTTCTCCTATGGCACGCATTCCTTGAAGAGCGCTTCGTTCATGGTCTAGACGAGGACTTTGACTACAAGCCCGTCGACGCAGATGAAGATCTTGATACCATGATCAGAAGAGACGCTCAAGATGCCTGGTTCGACGATGAGGAACCAAGTTGGATATACGAGGATGAATCCTCAGCGCAGCTACCTGCAAGACAAGGCGAGACTGGAGTCCAAGACTTCTAGGTCCGCAATATCTCTCTCATCCGACCCCATTTCCCTCCCACTCTCAAACCTGATGATCTCAAAAGACCCGACCCAGGACCATAGACACAGAGACCCTCCCTATTTTAGCCAACGAATTACACGTCGATAATGAAGATCCCATGAATTACCGCACCACATTGCCACTTACCCTGAAGGCGCAAGCTAACTGAATTGTGCATATTCAAAACATGCCGGCATTTTGCAGCTATTTTGCCTAAATTCCGCTGTCAGTATCCAACAGGCAAATCTGGTATATCAGACAACATATGATGAAACAACCACATAAACTCTCACGATGTTTTTTTTGGGGGGGTAAAATAGCTCAGGAACAAATACGCCACAATTGAATGGGCAGAGTCTATTACCGGCAGCTCATTTGTGCCGTCGCACCGTTTCGTCGACTTACCCTTCTCCAACAGAGAGCATACCCATCATGCCGAGGTGCTTGGCTTGGCTTTCTAACTTGATCATCTGGTGTGGAACTCAACCCGGGTAATTGCGTGGCCTGACTGGATAAATGAATCAACTGAGATGAGCCTCAAGTCGCATTAACAAGTCAACGCGGGGTCAATTATCCATATGATATTAATTCTCATTCAAATATTAAAAGGCAGTCCTCTCTCAGCCACTGTAGGTCATCAAGCCCCTCAATCAAAACACTACATCTCATAAAAGTCATACATCATGGCGCCTCTCATCACCAACGTCTACAGCGCCGATCCTTCGGCGCATGTCTTCAATGGCAAGATCTACGTCTATCCTTCTCACGACCGTGAGACCGATATCAAATTCAACGACAATGGCGATCAGTACGACATGGCCGATTACCATGTCTTCAGCACTGAGAGCCTCGACCCACCAGCTGAGGTCGTCGATCACGGTGTTGTTCTAAAGACAGAAGACATCCCCTGGGTTTCCAAGCAACTCTGGGCTCCCGATGCCGCTGAGAAGAACGGCAAATTCTACCTCTACTTCCCCGCCAGAGATAAGCAGGGAATCTTCCGCATCGGTGTCGCTGTCGGTGACAAGCCTGAGGGACCTTTCACTCCCGACCCAGAGCCCATCAAGGGAAGCTACAGCATTGACCCTGCAAGCTTCGTGGATGAGGACGGCCAAGCGTACCTGTACTTCGGAGGTCTCTGGGGTGGGCAGTTACAATGCTACCAGAAGGGCAATGATATCTTTGATCCCGAGTGGCAGGGTCCTAAGGAGGTCAGCGGCGAGGGTGTTCCCGCTCAAGGACCAAGAGTAGCCAAGCTCACTGAGGACATGCACCAATTTGCCGATGAAGTCAAGGAGATCCAGATCCTTGATCCTGAGACTAGCAAGCCCATTCTGGGAGATGACCATGACCGACGCTTCTTTGAAGCTGCGTGGATGCACAAGAGGAATGGAAAGTACTACTTCTCGTACTCAACAGGCGACACACACTTCCTGTGCTTCGCTACTGGAGACAGCCCATACGGACCTTTCACTTACGGTGGACGTATCTTGGAGCCTGTGCTGGGATGGACGACACATCACTCCATTGTTGAGTTCAAGGGTAAGACATACCTCTTTTACCACGACTGCGAATTGAGCAAGGGTGTGGATCACTTGAGGTCTGTCAAGGCCAAAGAGATCTTCTATGACGATGAGGGCAAGATCATCACCACTACAGCTGATTAAATATTCACAGCGTTGCACAGATGAGATAAAAAGATACAATTTCATGTAAATATACCACATATATCCAAGCCATTCCGTCGTGAAACACTCCTCCACATTGTTGTACACCTAATACAAAACTTCCGAATCATTCCGTATCGTAACTCATCAGCATAAAGTCCCACTTGCACTTACACGACTCCAACACGAAGCTTGTTCAAGGCTTCCTCGTACCTAGCTGGGTTATGATCAATTAGCATACTCGTTCCAAATCTCAGCTCTTTGAAGCGCTCCTCAACATCCTTGACATATTTCATCACAATTCTCTGGGCTGGCTTGCCAATGTGATCTTCGTCGGGTAGCAAGAATGCATCTCGCCTCAAAACCCGCTGTGTCTCGATGGTAAAAACCTCTCCAGGTGGTACAAGCTTACGGTTTGTCATACCAGCTCTGAGGCCCTGCAACACTGAATGACCCCATTTGGAGGAGTCTCCAGATGGGACCGAGGGCAACCCTCCGTACCACTTGTCTGCTACACCAGTCTGGAAGGCTTGCCATATGCGCTGACGTATCTCCGCCTTGGCTTGTTGTTGGTCATTCTTGAATGCGAGTGCAACTGCCTGAAAGTCGTGCAGAACTCCTAGTGACAAATATGGAACAATGTCGTTCCCATGAACCACAGTTGTAATGAGACCACGGGTTCTCTTGCGTAGAGATGCTGACATAGTGCTAGGAGGTCCATAGGCATACACGTGTATAGGACGTCGTGGTGGTAACGTAGAGTGAACTGGTAGGAGCCCATCTGATAGTTCATCACCTACAGTCCTTTCTGGCCCCTCGATCGCAGTCACAAAGCCAGTGCCTGTTGGGTTTGGTTCGGAAAGCATCACTCCAAGCAATGCCGTAACTGCCCCACCGAGAGAATGACCACAGAGAACAAGCCCATAATCTGGAAATTCGAGTAATGCTTCTCGGAGAGTAAACAGCACGCGGCGATCGCCACCGTATAGGAGACGACGAGCTGAGGCATGAACACCCTTGTGAACCTTGTGGCCTCTACCACGCCAGGTTAAAACATCGTAGTCACACGTCATATCTGCCAGAACATCCTCAAAGCCTAGTGTACCTCGACAAGCAAGCACGACTGCTTTAGCATCATGGTCCAGAGAGATGTAGTGCACCAAAGGAACACCAGTACCGGTTGAACCACTGGAGTCCGTCCCTCCTTGTGGATCAACGATAGAGGCAAGAAGAACACTGTGTGTGTCTGATTCAGTGTGATGGACGAAGTGCCTGACATCTGTATGGGTGCTATCCCAAGCTCTCAATAGGGGCATGTCTTTGGAAATGCCCATGAACTTGAGAAACGCGGAACCGTACGATGCGGACGAAAACCTCATATACCTCGTGATGTTTCGAAGTACATGTGCTTGAGGAAATATTCCATGCACCGTACCATTACGTCGAAGACCCCCAAGTGCATCTGACGCCGTGTAGGCGCTCTTTTGGTGGTAGTATGAAAGGACCAGTGATGATTGCGAATCATTAGATGCCACACTCCAAAGACTTGGGCTCTTACGAAGGACCCTGCGGTGACCGGCAGAAATTGGAGGAGGTGCAAGCAGACCATCATTTTGGGCTTGCTGGACCCAAGACGAATCGAATGCGGCACCACTCAGCGAAACACTCGGAGAGTGGGTTGGGGTGCCATACCCCGAATGGATGGAGTAGGTATCTGTTTGGGATATTATAGAATCTCGACGACGTTCGTGGACGGAGACATAGCTTGCACGAGAAGGGTTGCGTGGTATAAGTTCCGCCTTCTCAATACGCTTTTGATCTAAGGAAGAGCGCGGACTATGCATGGGCTTGTTACCAGATTTGTTCGTAGTTGATATCCTTGACTGTGGACGAGGTCTGCTCTCCGGCGGTGGTGAATCCTTGTTCCAAATATTTGAGATGGACTGACTTCCTTCTCGAAGTGCCTGCCTGAGACCAAGTTTCTTCTCGCTTGTCTGGCTTGCTGTCGAAGAGTCCGACTTCCTTTTGGCCAAGACTCTTCTGGGAATTGTAGTGCTTTCTCGCGGGGAAGTGGTCTTATTGGTGGATTGTGAGGAGTTGACAGGTGCGCGTGGTCTTTTCTGGTTTGCTTCACGTTGTGGAGCCTTGATCTCCACTGGCGACGACGGTGGTAATGCGGAAGTTGGTCGTGTGAACTTTCCCTTTTCGTCTCGTATTGCACTGGCTCGAGGTTTTGGTATAGGCTGAGGAGAAGTTCGGGATGTTTGATCGTTGGCACTTTTCACGGGTCTTGAACGTTGTGGTGGAGGTGACTTAACTCCCGTTGTCCTCGTCTTCTTCGGTACTTGGGGAGGTTCTTTGGCTGGAACCTCGGGGGCCAGCTCTTCCTTTGAGACATCAACAACAGTGACAGGTATGTCCTGGGACCCCGAAAAGGAAATGTCACCAGTCCTTGATCTCTCCAGCCTATAGACAACACGGTAACTGGAGGCTTCGGGAGGGTCACTTAGTATCTGACTGGTACGACGACCTGCCTGATTACTCAATCCTCTGGTCTCAACGATCTCGGCATCTGGTAGTAAAGGTAAAGGTAAAGGTAAAGGGAATGGGCGAGGTCCATCCACGTCAATGGTGACTGTTTGTATCGATGACACTGTGTTGGAAATGGAAACGGAAGTGTCGGGGGGGAGTTTCTTGACCATTTCATCTTTGAGCTGGTCGATGACAGCTTGCTCTTCTTTAAAAGATGCGGATTGAGAACCTATAACGGCTTGCTGAAGTTTGGTAGGACTGGTGTCTCTAGATGTTGAAGTGGCCGGCCTCGTGAAGACTGGAGCTTGAGTAATACGATCTTGAATGTCAATACGCTCGCCATCGTTCAATACGACGACGTCCCATATGATCTCTTCGGAGTCCTGGCGTCGTTTTTCCTCTTCGACCATCTTCCAGGACCATCTTTGTAGGTATGCCAAAGCACATAACCCAAGCACAAGATCCATCATGCCAACGGTATCGCCATGAACGCCGGTGGCGGGATCATGAAACTCCCGCTTAATGAGTGTGACAATGCTCGCGATGGCTCGAGACGAATCAGTTGAGCCGAAGATCTGATCTAGTGAAGAAAGAAGTAGTTGCGATATCCCTGAAGCCATAGAGAAAGTTGTACTCGTGAAGTGAAAACCTGCACTCGTCCAAAAGACGGCCTGAGACATGGCGTGGTGAAGATGCTCGAAACTTCGTTCGATGATGGATTCGGCTTCAGCGGTAGACATATCGCTCTGTGATCGTGAGAGTGTCTCTCTTCCTGCTTGCGATAGAACAGTTTCGACCATACTGCGAGCAAGTTCCAGGGAGGATAAAGTGGTTACCTTTGCAGCACTTAGACCATAAGATCCGGCCCTGGAACTGAGACGAATAGCGAGGCATGTCGAGCGTGTTGCAAGACTAACGGCGTGGGCTACTGGAGAGGGGAGTAGTGTTCGGCCTGGTTGGGGAGGGAGGTCCTCGGCCGATATGATGCTCGAGTTATCCATGGGTGAAGCATTTGTCATTGAAGCCCGATCGTGGCGGTGTTGGGGGGCGAAAGAAGAGTGAAAAGGACGGGATGTTTGTAGTTCAACAATACTAGCATAGAATTTAAACGTTCATTCATGGAGCAATGTTGTCCGAGTGTTTCTGGCTTATTTCGAGACGAGGTTTGAGCGGAGTTTGAATAGTTCAACTTTAGCGTCGTGAATCCCAACACATGGAAGACACACTGAAGGGTCAACACCAATTACATGGTCGGAATGCAAATAAGAACGTGACGAGGAACCAATGGCATGTCGCTTGTGAATGTGGTTGGACGACATGGAATCATACAGGGAATGAGACAGAGACAGACAGAGACACAAGAGACACATCAAGAGATGACGAGATGTGAAACAGATTTGCATGTGATTGCATGATAAAGGAGCCTGTACCTGCCAAGACCCGACCCGGTGCTTGACAACTCATCAATTTAAATCCTTGCTCTTTTAGTGATGTGTTGGTGTTAGCATCTAATCGCGCTGATATAATTCGTCTTGTGAATTGAGTTTTGTGCCTGATCAGACCTCCACGTTACCATGATAGTGTCGAGAATGTTCCGAGCTTTGGGAGGCTTCTGATATCGACTATCAGGGTCTAGAAGCCACCCAATTCCGAGTGTCTAACGCATTCAATCTCTTGACACGATCCTTCGTGCCTCAGAGGATAACAAGATTACCGAATGTCTCTGGTAAACAATCACTTATGGGACTTGAGACGCGAATTGTTGGCGGTAAGAAACAAAACAACGGAACTTTTGAGACATGCGACCAACGTGTAACTCATCTTTTTTAATGACTACTAGAGTAATTTCCTCAATCTCTTCATTCATGTCCGCCTAAATCTGTAAATGGGACAGACCATCAGTTGCCAGCTGTATCACATAATGAACCATATCATGTGGTTATCGGTCGTAGGATGCCTATAATAGCAATTTGGGTGGCGTTGCTTGAATCTGTGCAATAAACTCACCACGAGAGTTTACTTAACGTCTCTATCCGGCTGGTAGATAAGGGAGAGAAACTTTCCATTCATCCGTATGAGTGAACCATGAAATGACTTCGCAACAGCTTCATCACCCTCCACCCACATCACGATGTTGAGCCGCAATTGAGTCCCTTGTTCCTATCCAATCAAATTCCTCTGGTTCCGTGGTCTAGTTGGTTATGGCATCTCGTTAACACCGAGAAGGTCCCCGGTTCGATCCCGGGCGGAACCACACTTTTTGTTCTTCGGGTTGGGACTCTTTTCCAAGTGTCGGGATCGCCTTGAGGCTGTGACTCGCTGACCCCTGGACGATGATGGTGAATCGTCCCCGATATAGAACCAGTGGGGGGCACTAAACACAAAAAGGTCCAGGAAAGGACAAGCCAAGCTCAGCTCAAGACTCCGCCCATTCTGTTCTGAAACGGAAAAAGACGAAACTGCCTACTCCCAGATCTTACATCGATAATAACTATCTCGGCTTCTTCTATTTTCTTTTAACTCTCTCTCTTTCTCTCTCTTCAATTGCTCTGTTTCAACATCCCCCAAAGCCCTTTTTGTTGAGACATCTCCCCCTGCCCCTCGATAAACACCCCGCCAAATCGACACCGACACCGACACCGACACCGACACCGACACCGCTATGGCTCAAGAAGGCATGTTCAGTGCCAACCTCCTCTCCTCTGAGGTCAGCGCCGCTCTCCCCGATGGCTATACTCTGCGCGCTCTGCGAAAGTCAGATTTCAACAGCGGCTTCCTCGACTGTCTGCGAGTCTTGACCACAGTTGGCGACATCACTGAAGCCGACTTCGCCAAGCAGTATGATGACATGCTCGCTGCTGGCAGTTACTACATTATCATTATTGAGGACACTTCGCGAGGCGACAAGCCTGTTGTCGGAACTGGCGCCTTGATCACTGAGCGCAAGTTGTAAGTCAATGGTCTTCGCTTTCTACCAGACAGCCGCTAACAGTCTGTAGCATTCACAGCCTGGGCGCCGTAGGCCACATCGAAGATATCGCCGTCGCAAAGGACCAGCAGGGCAAGAAGCTCGGTCTCCGAATCATCCAGGCCCTCGACCACATCGCCGAGCAAGTCGGCTGCTACAAGAGCATTCTCGACTGCAGCGAAGCTAACGAAGGTTTCTACGTCAAGTGTGGCTTCCGAAGAGCAGGCCTCCAAATGGCCCACTACTATGAAGGCTCAAAGAGTAAATCCCAGTGATTTCATTAAGTAATTCTACGATATTATGAAATGCGTATGTGTATGCGCGGCGCATGCGCATGTATCCTTTTGTTATCGTTTGTGTGCGTCGCACAGAGGCTGATGCGGTTTCGCATGGCGCAGGAAGCAAAATCTAAAGAGGATACGTACGATATTGGGCGGGTTAAGATGCACCTAGATATGGACGGGAGAATATAGACGAAATTTCTTGCGCTTTTTGTACAGTTACCGAGCGACGGAACGAGTGAGGGTAACCCGAGACATTCGGAGGAAACCCATGTAAGCTGCTGTATGACAAGAACCATCAGCTGAGTGAGGTTCCATATTCGGCTTCCGATTCGAACCACATGTAAATGGCCGAAAAGATTGTGCATAAAACCTGCTTAGAGGCCGAATCGTTAACTGCAACCACCTAGCTGAACATCTTCAGTCTCGCCCAGATCTCTGAAGTCTTTTCGTCGAAATCCCCATCCTAGTATCAAGATGCCCAACGAGTTGAGCCATTCCTTGACCAAAGTCCGAATTGCGGCTTTGCAATTGCTGTAAGTGATAAATACCACTGTGGGATACTTGTTAAGTTGGTTACTACAGTGTTCGATCCAAGAACCCTGAAGCTTTCCGTATCGCTCGACACCTCACAAACCGAGTCACGACTTTCATCGACCCAAGTGGTTCCCTTCGCTTGGCCAGACGAAGACTTGTTCGCGCCCGTCGCTAAGTACTCGACATGCCGACTTTTCAAAACGCCAAAGATATTATATTGTAATCTATTTTCAAGCTTTCTCTAGAGACCGCCTTTGAGCGAATCATTTATCGGCCCATCCAACCACCATCGACAACCAACACATGCCCACTCACATACCCACTGGCCTTACTCGCCAGATACACAGCCGTACCCTTGAAATCATCCGGCGAGCCCCAGTTACCAGCGGGAATTCTGGACGTAATAGAAGCAAGACGCTCTGGGTTGGCGAGAAGTGCCTCGTTCATATCGGTAGCGATGTACCCGGGAGCAATGGCGTTTACAGTGATGCCCCTTGAGGTCCACTCGTTGGCGAAACTCTTGGTGACCTGGCCTACGGCACCCTTAGATGCGGCGTAGGCGGGAACAGTGAAACCGCCCTGGAAGGTGAGGAGGGAGGCGAAGTTGATGATGCTGCCGCGACGGCCGGTGACAGGTGAGGGTTCGAGGTTGAGCATGTGGGCGCCGACGTCGCGGCAGAGGGTGAAGACGGAGTTGAGGTTTACTTGGATGACCTGTAGCTTGTTAGATATGTTATGAGACAGAAACTGAAATTTCATACCTCGTTGAAGTCGCTGTCAGGGAAGACTTCACAAGGATGTCGTCGCTGAATACCAGCGCAGTTCACCAAGATGCGAATCTGATGTCCATCGGCAAGCACCTTAGGTACAAGCCCAGCAACAGATTCTTGCGACGATAAATCGGCAGTGTAGATAAAAGCCTTTCGGCCAAGCTTCTCGATAGACTCTTTTGTCGATTGTGAGGTAGTATCTCTCTATATGTCCAGTTAGTCTCGAGTTCTGGCCTCATCATGAGATGTTCCGCACCTGAATGAGAATCACATCGGCACCAGCTTCAGCAAGACCAATTGCTACGGCCTGGCCAATACCGCGCGTGCCACCTGTTATAAGAGCAGTCTGGCCCTCAAGGGAGAAGAAAGAAGCAGACATCTTGAGATATTAGTTATTGACGTCGTGAGTACTTGGTGATGGTTTTTTTTTGGGTTGGTTTATTCAACGAGGGGCAGTTCAGTTCAGTTCAGTTCCACTATGGGATGATGGATGGGCTGGGTTACTATGCTATAAATGACCGAGGGGTAAGCTTTTGAGCTCCGACTTAGGAGGAGCTGGATTGGTTCTTAGCTGGTGAATTGGACCGGACTAAACTGGCCAATTGATTAATTGTTCGTAATGCATGTTTTCTCTGGAGGTTCACATTCAACCGGCTTGTGATGGCCGGAGAGAAGACCGAAGACGAGCTTTGGATCCCCGCAGACGAGTGATGCTATTCTGTCGGGTATCATGAGATGCGAATAGGCTGGTAGCATATAACTCCCTGTAGTATGAGCCTAACAGATCCCTACTATAGGTACTCGCTGACTGTTGCCAAGTTAACACCTCCTATAAACGAAAGAAGTGATTATTTTCTCTCTGCCTGCTCATGAGTCGACCAACATTTCCTCCCTGGGCTTCTCCAACATCTCCAAAACAGTGGATCGTCATAAGCCCAACGGCTCAATCTTTAGCGCTTCACCCCGCGGGATACAGGGCAGTGGGGGCATACTAGCACTGGCTGTACCACTGCGGATAAAGATTCTCTCTTCTTCTTCTTTTTTTTTTTTGCTGTCATGGGGGCAATTGCACGTCATGGGACGTCTCTTCGCGGGGCATTTCAATGCTATCGTGGGGCGCCTTTTCCGAGGTCAAGGTCATCTCGGCCCTCTCTCCGCGATGAGACTCTGAGAATCAATTAGGGACTGTAGTCTACAGCTTCTGTCCAATCCGATATTTGGTCGACATCGGCCCTGGCTTGAATGTCCTTGTTTAGTTCCGCCCTTTACTAACCCACCTCTCCCTCTCATCTTGATCCATGATCTTCTAATAGCTTTTGCATCTCTAACATTGACCATTTCCTTCATATTTCTGTCACAATAGTTTACCAATTACTTAATTGCTCTTCGTGAATCATATCTCTTCATCATATCACCACTTTCGCCTCTATTGTATTTTCATCATGGCAACTGAGCGTGTCAAGGCCTCCGTTCTCCACGGCGAGAAGGATCTCCGTCTGGTAAACACCATTATTCAATTGCATTCAAGATCGCAGGCTGACCCAATTGACAGGAAGAACGTGAACTCCCTCAGCCCTCAAATAACGAAGTTCAAGTCGCTGTAAAGTCAACTGGCCTCTGCGGCTCCGATCTTCACTACTACAACCACTTCCGCAACGGCGACATCATCGTTCGCGAACCTCTCACCCTCGGTCATGAGTCCGCAGGCACAGTCGTAGCCGTCGGCTCAGAAGTTACACATCTCAAGCCTGGCGATCACGTTGCTCTTGAGGTCGGCCTGCCTTGTGAGGACTGTGAACTCTGCGGTGAGGGCCGTTACAACATTTGCCGTGGAATGAAGTTCCGCAGCTCTGCCAAGGCCAATCCTCATGCGCAGGGAACTCTACAGGAGAGGATTAACCACCCTGCTAAGTGGTGTCACAAGTAAGGCGATCCCTGAGATTTATGAGTTGGGAGATGTACTGACTTTTGCTTAGGATGCCTGAACATGTCACTCTCGATCTCGGCGCTCTCGTTGAGCCTCTCTCAGTCGCAATGCACGCCCGAGACCGTGCTGCTCTTCCAAAGGGCTCAACAGTCCTCGTTCTCGGCGCCGGTGCCGTCGGCCTTCTCGCAGCGGCCGTCGCAAAGGCCGACCAAGCCAAGACCGTCATCATCGCCGATATCCTCAAGGATCGCCTTGACTTTGCCATCAACAACGGCTTCGCCGATGCTTCAGTGGTCGTCCCCATGGAGCGCCCACAAACTATCGAGGACAAGCTCGCCTTTGCTCAAAAGGTTGCTGCTATGGTCAAGGAGACACAGGTCAACGGAGAATCTGTCGGTGAGGTTACAGCTGTGTACGAGTGCACTGGTGTCGAGACCTGTGTGCAAACAGCTATCTATGCTACCAAGCCTGGAGGCAAGGTCATGATTATCGGCATGGGAACTCCCGTCCTCACCATTCCCATGTCGGCCGCTGCTCTTCGCGAAGTGGACATCGTGGGTGTTTTCCGTTACGCCAACACATACAAGGAGATCATTGAGTTATTGGCAAACCCTCCTGCTAACATGCCTGACGTGAGCCGTCTGGTCACTCAAAGATACAACGGCATGGAGAATATTGAGGAGGCTTTCAAGATGGCTGGCAAGGTGAGAGATGAGCAAGGCAATCTTGTTATCAAGGTTGTTGTGGACTTTGACGAAAAATGACTAAAAGGTCGGTTGTAAATTAATAACGGTTGTGGGAGTTGACAATGAGGGTTTTATGAATGGGGTAAAAGGCGTGTTGTATGGGACCTTGAGGATTAAAGTTACCTAGTTTCTGGCAAAATGATGAGATGTTTGAATAAGTGAATACTGCACCCTGACCCTTCTCGCCGCTTTACTTGACACGTCTGATTGATGAAAGAACAAGCCCATGCACAACGGCCTTGGGGGGGTCGTATGTTCAGGAATCACAAAATCTTCTACCAAGATGCAAATGAGATGACCAATTTTTGGATATACTGAACTCGACATACCAGCGTTTTCATTCCAGACTCAAATACGCGGCATTGTACTGTGGCAGATCCCATCATAGTCCAAACTAGGAGCATACTAGGGGGTGTCCTATGACTTGGTCGTCGAAGCATCATGACAATGGCACTTCAATGCAAGCACTAGCACATTAAGCAATGCCGCATTTTCATGAGTTTAACTTTCTCTATTTCGTGAAGCCAACTTGAGCTTCTGATCTATTATAGATGCAATATCATTCAATGCCGCTTTTTATCATATCTCATCCTTATTCCCAATATCATATATCTATAGCCGACCTTTGATTCATGACTTGTCGGGGAAACCAAAGTCGATACCGAAGGGAGGGTAGACGTATCGCTTGACCTCACCCTTCTTGACAAGGTCCTCGGAGTAGTCGTTCAGGGCCTTCATGTCCTCGTCGTCGAGGTCGACAATGGTCTTGTTGGCAGTGATACGCTCGGGAGTGACAGACTTGGCGAGAACAGTGCTTCCACGCGCAACTAAGTAATATGTTAGAGAGAACCCTTTGAGAGATAATCTTGAGAAACTTGCCGTGGTAGCTGAGGAGGACAGTAGACGCAGAGACACCCTTCTTCTCAGCAATCTTGACAACTGGCTCAGCAGTCATGACAGGCCCACCAGTGCTGCCAAAGGGACTGTAGGCCTCAATGTGAATGCCCTTCTCCTTGCAGAAGTCGACAATCTCTTGCTGAGGGAGACTGGGGTGGTTCTCGATCTGGTTGACGGCGGGGATGATAGTAGCATGAGGCAGAAGCTCCTCGAGGTACTTCTTGCTGTACTATACCGCGTGTTAGCTGAGACTGGCGAAATGAGGGTGGTTGACCTACGTTGCAGACACCGACGCCACGGGTCTTGCCAGTAGCAGGGAGCTTCTCCATGAGCTTCCAGCCATCGACGTGGTTGTAGTCTCGGATAACATCTCGTGAACCATCAGCCTTCTTGGGGAACTTGTCGTCGTTACCCTCGGGGTTGAGGAGAAGAGGCCAGTGCTGTCACACTTTAGCGTACAAGCTCGAGAGGTATTCTAACCAATCACTTACCACAAGGAAGAGATCAACGTAGTCAAGACCAAGAGCCTTCAGACTCTTGTCGAGACCAAGCTCAGGGCGAGTGTTGTAAGTAGCCCAGACCTTGGTGACAACAAAGATATCCTCACGCTTGACACCAGCCTCGAAAGCAGCCTTAAGACCAGCACCAACCTCCTCTTCGTTTCCGTAGCAGTAGGCGCAGTCGATCAGCTTGTAACCATCCTTGAGAGCGTATGTGACGGCCTTCTCGACCTCGCCGGCAGGAGACTGCCAGGTACCTACAAGCAGCAAAAGTCAGTCAATTGAGCTCTTGAGGGTTAGAACATGTGAAAACAACGCACCGAGACCAAGGGCAGGGATCTCCTGGCCAGTGTTGAGCTTGAAGGTAGAGGGAGCCATGGTGTGAATCTTGTACGAGAGTGGGTATCGTGAAGAAGATGAGAGAGATCTAGAACAAAACACAAGAGAAGAAGCTTGTACAGAAGCGGGAGACGCGCAGGTTATAAACCGCTGCCACATCATGAACATGACCCAATGCCCCTCATGCCTACGTAGCTTGATCTACCGAGCTACTCTATTACAGTACCTTATTCTTGGATAAAGCAAGCCCCCCAATGTACACGCTCATCTTTGCGGGGTGAACCCCGCCAAAGCGCTAGGCATGCCACCGAGCTCGAGGGCCATTTTTGCCTCTTAGAGCAAGTTTGGGGTGTAGTTTGTACGGAAAAGTACTGATCAATGGAGATTTCTCGGGGTGGGGTTGCTCCGAGGCCTGGTAGTGGTAGAGAGGTCGGCGAGAACTCCGGCCGACGATGCCCCCAAAGGTTGAAAGACGCTGTTTACAGAGTTGTTACTCTTTCCAAGGATGCCGGGAATTGTCTACACTCGAGATTATGCTAGAAAAGTGAGCAGGAATAGTTGAAGGGCCGATGGCCGACTCTGCCCCTTTATATATCCTGTACTGATGATGCTACACCGGCTATATCACATATCCTGGCCGTGATATACTTCTCCCATCAACATGGGGGTTGCTTCCGAAGCTAACTGTCCAAGCTATGAGAGCAATCACAAACAATTCCACTTTGTTCACGGAAATGCCTGATACTTTGTCACTCAATATGTACGTCTGTGCATTTGAGGATCTACTGATTCATTATTGATCCTGAAACCCCCAACATGAGCCATCGACGAGAGTCTTCCTGCAAGACAACCTTTCCCTCTATGCTACGTCGTTCCAATCCATCTCTTCTAAGAAAAAAAAAAACGACTACAAAGTATAAGGTACAAACATACGTACATATGGAAAAGAAGTGCACCTATCAAAGAGTACCCCATTACAACAAAACATGTGCCGTAACTCCCTTCCTTGGTCCAAGTTTTCCGTCCCCGCCTCTTTTTCTCGTGTCTTGTGTTGCGTTTCGTCGTCATGGTTTAGCCCGAAACAAGAACCCAGATCCTACAGTTTGTTAGCAACTGCTAATCGCCCATGGCCAAAGTCTTGGCAGTGTCCTGGAGACGAAAAGGGAACTTACAGGAAGAAAATCATTAGCGTTCCAAACATCTTGGCAATCAACATCCTGTTGCTTGATACTCGGTTCCAGTACTTGAGGAGTTCTCGCTGGGCTCCTTCAACATTGTCGACCACGTCTTCTGTGTTGGCGTCAATGCGCTGGATCATCTCGCTCTGTTCAGAAACCATGGTGGCTAGTTGTCCAAAAATGCTGCCAAGCTCGCCAATAGTCTTCTCGATAGCTTCAATCGCTTCGCCTCGTTGCTGGATATATGTGTTGGAGGGCTGTGCCTCTTCCATCATCAGCAGCTGTTGATCGCCAACGGGATTGAGAGACAGCGTATCCTGAGCTCCCGGTGCGGGTGAGTTGCGAGCTGGTGTTCCGTAGAGAGGAGAAGCCGACTGCTGAATCGATGGCTGAGCATGTTGTGACACAGAGGAGATGAAGTTCTCTGTTCTTGATCGCGAAGCTTGGATGTTCTTGGTTCTGGCCTCAAGAACGTCCTTGAAGTTGACCGAGACGTCAGTGAGCTTGCCTTGTAGTAAGTAGACAACATTCTTATTGTGCTCGCCCTCCTGATCAGCCTTGGGGTGTTGTTGCTTGGTGAGTGTTTGAAGAGCTCCAATTTGCTGGTTCAGAGACGAGAGATCTTGCTTGATGACGAAAGTAAGCTCGTTGATTTCCACGGGACGGTCGTCGAAGAGTGTTCGCCGCTTCGCCACTATTGCTTGAGGTTAGAGCTATGAACTGAATTGGGCATTCGCGTCGCCGAGACTGGCAGATAATACTCACATTGAGCTAGCTTTTCCAACTTGCCCATAGTCGCAGAGATGCCACGTCCAATTTCAGCAGCCTTCCGGGCGAACTCGGATCGCCTTGGAGGACCCCCAGCATGACCGTTGGCGGCATCTTTTTGCGCATCAGTCAATAGAGACCGGCGCTGAGAGCTGACTTTTGAGGAGGATTGTTTTCGCTGTGCCTGGGCGAGTACCGACTTGAACTCAGAGGTTCGGTCTTGAATAGATGCGACAGCCATGGTGGCTAAATTAAGAGGGGTTAAGGATAAAAACCGAGATGTCAGACTGCGGCCAGCGCGGCTTCGTGTCTCGAAAGAGTCGGAGTGATCAGTGTGATAGATAGCAGCGATAAATATGCCACCTATGCGACTTGTGTTTCACTGGAGATGTATCGAGTTGCGAATGCCGAACGTCGACGTGGAAGGGTCCGGATCAGGTCTCGGTTGGCAGCGCAGGCGAAACGGAACGTCGAGGGGTGACGCGGACGAACGAATAGCAGGATAATTAGAAAGGGAGTGCTTTTGGGGGGATTCGAATCGAAGGAGTTGGTCGAGAGTACGATGTGTAAGAGAGAATTAAAGTGTTGCGAAGCCTCGGGAGTGGTATGAAACGGAGAAAAAGGCTAGAGAGAGCTAAGTTAAACGGTACCGTAGATGCGCAACAAAGAATGCCAGAGACAAATGAGGTTTGATTTGAATTGGTTGTCGCTGCGTCTGAAAGGAGATTGGATTGATTGAATGAATTGGGGAACGTGTCGTATCGCTGGCTTGTTCCAGACTGGTCCAGTCTACCTAGTACTTAGCTAAGTCTAGGGGCAGGGGTAGGTAAGGTTCAGTTCAGTTCAGTTCAGTTCAGTCAGTGAGTGTGATCCGCCACGCTGGCTCTTTTATCAGTGCGGGTCAGACTGCTATTAGATGTGTGGCTTTGAATGTGGCTGAGTGTGAACTTGTACTTTGAGACCATCTTATAGCTGCAGCTGCAGCAAAGATTATACGGACAGGAGGACATAATAAAGCCTTTTTGTTTTATTCAGAGAAAAGTATGGATATGTGTTGAGTATGTACCTCTACTAGGACTCACAACTTCTATCACAATCATGGCCTACATGTCTACGTGGAGAGTCGAAGGCTGGATATCGCAAGTTCATCACGACCTTTCCAATCAAGACTATATACTTTTATGAGACTAGTTATTTATTTCATATTCCAGATGCTTGGTACATGCGGGAATGTGTTAAACCCATAGTAAGGGGTTTTCATTGTTCAACTTGGTGACCTACACGACAACTGCATACTCTCATTAGAAGCCTCTGCTACCACCTCGTAAAGACCACCACTAAGCCTACCTACCATTGCTGCCATTCCTTCGTATCAAAATTCCATCTCCGAAGTCTCAACTTTACCTCGTATATCAAATCCAATCATCTTAATATGCAATCAAGTGGGGCCTAGGGTGAGCGGGAATGACGGCATTGAACCCCTTACCTGTTACCGCTCTGCGATTCTTTGCTAGACACGCAATAACTGACAGCTTCCATGCTATCAACGAGACATATAGCACTGCACAGACTGGAAACGGCCACTGGAACGATTGGTGGCTAGGTAGGTTAGCAACTCACAGCCGTTTGATGGTCGGCACTCAAAATCCTGGTAAAGTACATATCCTGAGAGACGTGTCATAGTCGACGTCACCTGTCCTATCAAAAGCAAGTTAATACAGGCGTTGCTGTCTCTTTATTCACATCCATGGTCGCACGTGTGCATGTGCAACTTGGAATCCGTGTTCATGTGTGACATTTGCGTTATGCTGTGTAGAACTCGCATACATGATACAGAAATGAGAGGATATAAGGGGCCAGCAAAGCCACCTGTTATGCAATGGGTTCGTAGTTCGTGATGTTGAGGCCAGTGCCGTAAAGGCAAAGTTATCACGAGGTGTCAAAAGGGTTCATCCTAGTGGATAGGTGACGAAGACCGAGGCACTAAGCCCCCCTTGACTAGGTACCTAGGTAAACAGTAATAAACTCTGACGGCCGTAATTCAGGTGATCAATCTCCAAGGCTTCAAGGCTTCAAGAATAATTAATTACAGTACCTTATGTGCAACATCGGAGGGGGCCTAACACAGAAGGACACACGAGTCACGAGCTCACGAGTATCTTGACTCTGTAGACTTGAAGCTCTTTTCTGCTTTGTCTTATAGTCTCCCGTAGAACAATAAACAGTTTCCCCAGGATAAAAAGCATGGATATGTCAAAAATAGCAATGGCCAGTTCTTGACCCATGTCTCGAAGGCTAACTAGGATAATTATTCAACGTGGATTTTATTAATTACTTGCTCTGTAAACGTTCATTCCGTGCACTGACGCGAAGTGACGGGAGTCCACCTAAGTCAGTCAACGATCTCGTAAATTCCTGCCAGTGAGGACCTAATCCTCAGGGAGCAAGAAAACATCGGACCTTGATATAAGGTGTCAAAATAAATCTAGCAAAGAGTCCCCTAAGCTTAGGCTAGATTTACCCAAATACTTTTATTACTTAGGGTCAAGGTCCTGTGTTTTCTTTCCTCCTCTAGCTAATAATAAAGCTCTAATCATTCTAACTCTGTGTTGACTCCGCTGATAATTTCATTCCATCGATCGACCCATTTCGGTTTCTTTTTTTGTCGCTTCTAGGTAGACTAGTCCCCTGTGTGACAACGGCTGCCATAAAAAAAACCACCGTCGCAATATGTAGGTATGTAAGTTACATTGTAATCCTCACAATGATCTTCTATTTCTTGGGTTTCAACGAGGCTGGGCAAACTAGGGTATCTTGATGCTCCTCTGCATTCGGCTCCTTGTCTTCCTTTATTAGTGGTTCAAGTTGTCCGCAGCCCCCAGTCTTTAGAACAGCAACCGCCTGAAGTGCCCCATCCACTTCCGTCATCCAATCTCCAACGGGCTACCACAGCGGCGGGCAACATAGCACTAAGCCAAAGGTGACAAAAGTGCCTGACCGCACCATACATTCATTCATTCATTCATTCAACCAAACCAGTCCATCCATCCATTTCGCATTCGCGCTCGCTCCCGACCACCACTAGAAACGCAAGTCCGCCTCCTTGCTTCTATCACCACCTTGTCGCCATCATTCACAAGCTGTCGTTGGCATCTACTGTTTTACCATAAGCTTCTTTGTTCTGCTACCTTGATCTCATTCTTCTTCTTGTTGTATTGACTCTTTTTGCTGTTTCTGTTTCTTGGCTTGCAGACCTTGTATTTTAAGCTCTTTGTCAATCTTGACCAACCGTCCGTCACCTACCGACGCATTACTTTCTCCGCCGCCGATCTTCATCGTCGAACCCGATAAATAGCCCAGTACACCTAATCCTATTGCCACGTCCTCCCATTTCTACTGTTGTCAACGCCGCCGACCGCTAGATTTCCATCAAGCATCACGAGGTCGTCCAAGAATGCTTCGATAGTCGAGTTTGACTAAAAATCCCAAACACGACATGGATGGGACATATAATAACCCTTATGCGCAAGGGCAGTCGCAATCTCCATTGTAATTTTCCTTCGCAGATATCTGAAGTTTCTCTCCGTTAATCCGTAACCGCTTCTAGATCTCCCCAAACGCCTGGAGGTTATCAGGTCAACGTCAACCGTACCAAGACAAGGAAATGGGTCCAAGCGCCGACTCAGAATTACGATGGTGACGACTGGGGCGCCGACGAGTTCGAGGATGACGAGCCACCGCCGCCTCCCCCGGTTCCTCGAGTAACAACAGGTCTCCGACCGGTCGGACAACGAACCGAATCATTTGGACCCTCCCCAAGATTGGCTGCCGCTGTCGCTTCCAGTTCTCGCAGCTCAAGCAACGCGCCTTCGCTACAGCTCCAGACAAACCATCCGGATGTGCCCAACCCAGGTCACCCAGAACAATCCCATAATGTTTCGTCCCCGGCTGCAGGACGAACCGGATCGCCTGCTCCTTTGTCTTCAGGTGCTGGATCTTCAAAGGCGCCCAGTTACCATCAACAGCCCGACGTACGATCCTCTACCCCGCAGAGCACCGCAAGTTCCGCTGCTCGTGGTTCGCCTTCAATCCGACCTGATTTCCGCCATATAGATGATGAGCGTAAGTTGGGCGGGTCACCGTTGTCCATCACAGAGAACATCGCACCCAAACCCGATGATCGCTCTGCACCCCCAGTCAATGAACCGAATCAGCTAGGATACGGTCGAGGAGATGGCCCAGCGATTGATAAGGTCCAGAAGCAGCCAACTTTTGATGCCATTCTCGCGAACCGTGAGGAGCTTGGTTTAGGATCTCAGGGGCTGCACGATCCTCCCACTCTGGATAGCATTGCTTCTCCGGAGCCTGCAAGTCACAACGAAGAGACTGTGATTCATTCGCCTGTAGACATCGACAGAAAGCGATTATCCGTCAGCCCGCAGCTTCCCGATGTTGCGCGTATGTCAGTATTCGGCGCTGATTTCTTCTCGGGAAGCAATTCGGGCGCCCCTGCCCAAGACCCAACCAAGCAAGACCAACCTTCAGTTCCTAGTCAAGCAATTGATAGCCCCGGAAATCTCGCCACTCTGGAGGAGAAGCCCAGAGAGATTGAAGACAGCACCAGCACTCCTGGAACTAACAACAGTGCCTCTCTTGCCCCTGTAAATGATCCTCGAGCTGTTCCGCCTCTACGTACACCAAGCCCAAACTCAAAGGGACTCTTCCCATCACCAAGAGAGCCTGCGTCAGCCACCGACTCCAAGATTACGCCTACAGAGCCTCTGCACCCTCTACAACCGGATTACTCTCCATCGAACTACGAGCCAAATTCCGCTTTGACACAAGGATCTTTGAACACTTTCAATTCTTCACCTGTTAAGGAAAGTGACGTCTTGAGCGAGGAAATCATGAGGTCCCTTAGCCCCATTGCTCCAACACCAAGCTCTGCAGTGTCTCGACCTCTGCCCGATAGTTCTCAGTCTTTGACACCAGGTGACCGAGGTGTCGCGCGTAACAGCAGCTATACTCTCAGCGATTACGATAGCTATTGGGCTGATTCAAACGAGAAACCCGGGCAAGATTCGAACATCGAAGCACAGGTTCAAGAGAAGCCCAAGACTGAGACCTCTCCAGTTCAAGAGCAGCAACAGCAACCAGTTGTCCAACCACTGTCTAGTGTCGTGGTGTCTACCGAATCCCAGCCTACTGCTCTACCTGAGTCACCCAAGTCTGATTCACGGCGTAGATTCTCTTGGGAGGCTGGTTTCGATTCCCCACCAAAGATTCTCCCTGTTGAGCCGCCGTCTGGTACTTTCAACAACGAAGTTCCTCGTCCAGCTTCTCCTTCACCTCTAACACCAGTGGGAGTCCAATCTCCAAAGGACGAGGCTTTAGATGTTGCCAGCCAAACTAAAGAGTCACTTCAAAGTGCCGAGACTCCTAGAATCATCATCCCACCTTCTGGTGGTATTTCTCATCAAGTTTCCAAAGCCAGCACGCTACCGCCAAGCCAGCAACCGGCTACTTTGGAGCCTCCTTCTCCCGTCTCTATCGACAATGACGATGCAACTCCTCGAGCCGTTGACAATCGTCGTCCATCTGTTGCGGAGAATAAATCATTGTCTCAGGTACCTTCAAATCTTACGTCAGCATCGCCACCCCCAGATAAGTCGACCAAAGCCCTTCCTCCCAGTCAGTTCCCTCAGACTACTCCATGGCGCGATATCATGAGCCTAGCAACACCCGTTCAAAGGACTCTCAAGTTTGACGCTGGTTTGGCTACACACCAAGCTTGGGAGTCGGGTTTGGAGAACTGGCTGTCGAATCTGATGACCGAACATCCCGAATACGCGAACGGAACTTCTTCCTTCTCCGGAGCCGGGGTGCCCACAAGTCAAAAGGGACACGCATCAGGTCCCAGCCTTTCTCACAATCAACAGCCGTATTACCAGCAGTATCTTAATGCAAGCTCGCCTACGACAGGGCCACCACCAGGACGATCTCGACTTGGCGGATCCGTACCATCCGGCACCAGCGGCTTCGGAAACTCGAGCAACCAGATTGGAACCAAGGGCAAGGAACTCATGCAGTCTGCTGGAAAGATGGGCAAGGGATTGTTTAGCAAGGGAAAGAGCAAATTGCGTGGAACTGGGGACAAGGTATTTCACTGACGCTTCTCTTTTTAGAACCTGTTGTGATGGGCTTCTTCCTCTTTTTTTCTCCCTCGGAGCAGGGTTATTGTTGGATTAAATCTCCTTTCGTCATGCACTTCGGGGCTGATGATCACTCTTGACCTTACCTTATGATGAGACGGGTGTATGAGATAGGAATTCTACGACGCTTGTTCCCTTTTCTCCTCCCGCATTGTCATCCATCATGATGTTGCCCATCCATCAGGCTATGTGACAAGAATGTTTATTAATGTTTCTTTGGTTGACAGGGCGAACCAACATCTCCGGTGCAAACAAAATTCAAAACTGAAAGACGCGCATCGTGGGGTTTAGATCGTCTCACAAGATCCCGCGCTGATGACTCCTCCGAGAAAGACGTCGTGATCTCGAGGCCTTCGACCCAGTCGTATCATGCTCCCCAGTCCTCCCAATCTTCTAGCATGCTACAGTTTGGCTCTGTGCCATCGACTGGCGAATCAGGTAAGAGACTTGCTTCACGCGAGAGCTGTGGGCCTCAGCTCTCACAAGATCCATCTGCCTCTGCCTCTGCTTCTATTTCCGCCCCTGCCAGTAAAGAAAATGATGATAGATCGCAATGGTACATTCCGACTCCCATCGATGAGTCTACTTGGGATCCTTTCAAGGGAACTGACCTTGCCAAAGGTAAAGCTTCTGAGCAATCAGGAGCCATGCTTGCAAGCCGAAGCCACCACCAGGATGGTTCTAGCACCCAAATGCTATCCAGTAATCCAATGTCTGGCGGTGCTACTCCTACACCTGCCAGCGGCGGAATCCGTATGGTGCCTCCAGAGGACCCTACTGGCCCATTACCTCAATCGACGTCTGTTTATTCATCGGTTACCTCAGGAGCCCCAATCACAAATGCACCTCAGTCTCAGACTCCGACTCAACCAGAGGATCCCTCGGCTATGGTTCAGCGTCATTCCTCCTTTGTTGGACTACCTCCCATCAGAAGAGGGTCTACTTTTGACGTAAACTCGAGATCGACAGCGACTGAACAAAGGACCACACAGCCTATCGCTGAGCATGTTTCTGCTGAGCCGGAAGACTTCGATGCGATTGCTCGTCAGCAGGGAACACTGACATCTGAGGTTACGGTCGGGTCTACATTGGTTGGGACAGATTCTATCATGGAAGAGAAGTTCAAGAAAGATGCGGATGGGTCAGAACCTCAATCACCCCAACCTCAATCACCCCCTCCGCAACAATCGCCTCCCAGGGGACCACAGCATCCATTCCAGATGCACCCAGTCCAGCCCGGGCCTATGCCACCGCAAACCCAAGGATACCAGCCTCCGACGCTACCCTTACTTCCGCCTCAGCTCCTGGGAGGCAACCCCGTTCAGAGGCTTCCTCCGTCTGGCCCCTGGAAATTAGAGGAAAGCCACTTGTCTGAACCTCTTCACCGTGTTACCCCTAAACCTCAGGCAGTCCCACCATCGGGCCAATGGAAGTTGGAAGAAAGCCACTTGGCCGAACCCCTTCATATGGTTAACAGAAACCGAGCGGGCACGAATGCCTCGCAACTTTCACAGCTCTCGCAGCGTTCGCAACGTTCACAGCAGTCCCAACATGACCCTTTTTATGGCTACAACAAAGAAACGGGGGATGTTCCTCCTTCTCCATCTTCGAGCTCTACAGCTAATAGGCATCATCAGCGGCAAAAGCCTTCTGAAGTGCCACCTTCATCGGCCAATCGTTACCCTGGTCTTTTCCCTGGTCATCAACGACAGCCGAGCGGTTCTAAGGATGTCCATCTAGGCCCTGGATCTCAATTCATCAGACGATTTTCTCAGGAGGGCATCACCAGAACAGGGACGGGCGACACTACTAATGAAGACCGGGGTCGTTCTAAAAAGGCCTCGGCATTGTTGAAGGACATTGGGCACCGTTTCAGGAAAAGCTCGACTGAGCGACGAAGCACGCCTGTGGATTACCACGGTCAGCAGTTCCATCCTCCGCACCCACAGCAGCAACTTCAACCACCGCACGCTGACGTCCATCATGATGCGGCTTCGGTCTCAAGTGTGACAACAGACGGAACACATGACAAGAAGAAGTCGAGGGCCAGTTTCATGCTAGGCCTGAGGAGTAAGCAGAGCCGAGAACGCCTTTCAATGCCTCCTCCTCCACGCCCGGATGACAGCAGGCCCGCTACATCGACGGAAGAGAGAAGGGGATCTCGGCTCAACCCTGACTTCGATCCTGCTTCGGGTCAGTACCGACCTGCAGGTCCTCCACGCGCAGCTACTTCAAACTTGGCCAACGAGATGAGCCAATCTGCTACCCCTCCGGCGAAGAAGCGATTCTCGGCATTCCATACCAAGGCTGCTATGACGAATGTCTTCAATCGGCCAAGCAATGGTACATCCTCGAAGCCCGGTACGCCCACCTCCTCAAGGCCGATCTCAAGTCACTTGGGAGCTCAGCAACCAGCATCCCTGGAGCGCCCTGCTCATCCAGGCTATGAGCGGAGTAGCACTGCCGGTCCTACCTTCAACCAGATTATTCCGACCCCAACAGGCACACCGCCGGTAGATGCAAATGAGCGCCGTAAGAGACGAGGTTCGGCTGCTGGATTGATCTCCGGCCTTTTGGGACACGTCCACAAGAGCAAGGAGTCCCAGCAGGCTACGTCACCCCAGATGCAACAGCCTTATGATCGCAGCGCTTCTGGTTCCCCGCTTGGTACCCCTCACCCGCCGGCCCTGCAGACACAGGGGCGACGACCTTCGGAACCCCAACTGACCAGCCCTGTACTTCCAGGGGGTCAGCTTGGAAGCCCTCAAGGCCCTGCACCGCCATTGGCTAGTCCCCAACCTCAGAGACCTCATCAATTTAGTGGCCAGCAGTCGATATCTAGGGAGCAGTCCCCGATGTCAGCTGGCCGACCTCTATCTGGTGGGATAAGAGATAACCAGCTCGCTCAAGCTGCGTACCGCAACTCACGTCCATCACCTCTGGGCTTTGGCTCTACCACACCAGCAGGAACTCCTCCTATCGCATCAGTGACTGATTCTAGTCGCCATGGGACTCCACAGACACCTTTCAGCGTGGGACAGAGCTTCCCGGACGCGCGGGCTGGAAGAATGCGATCAATCTCACCAGCCGCATCCGCAATCCGAAGTGCCCCGACAACACAGACGTCTTTCAACGTCCCAAGCACAGCCCCAACAACTCAACCGTCATTCCACCATGCGTCGCAATCGTCGCAATCGCTTGACAAACTCGCGCATGCAAGGCAGGAGGGAACTCGGATTCAACGACCAGTCACAGACTCACCAAACATGTCCTTTAGGCATGAGAATAGGACTAGTCGTGGTGCATCAGATAATGATATGCCCTTGTCTCCAGTGTCGCAAATGTCCAAGACTGGCCCGCCGTCTGTATCGTCGATGGCTACTCAGAGTCCTCGTCTGAATACTACTACTTTGGCTGCTGGAAGACGACAGTCGTCCCAGCTTTCACAGCCTGACACGCCTGTTGTATCTGCAGTGTCTACTTCTCCACAGCATCAGACCTTTGCCAACAGGATGGGAGTGTCACCGCCACAGCAACAACAGCAGTTTCCTTCTGGATTCCAGCAACAGCCTGTGAATGCTCAGCAACAGGCACACCCTCAGATAAACCCTCAACATGGTGGCTACCAGATCACTCCGGGCCAACAGTACGAGCCCAATCTCCGCCAGCCATCTGCCGGTCAGACTATGCCAGGCTCACACCCGCAAGCCACTTCTCCCAGCCGTCCACCTATGCAGATGCAGCACTCTGGTTCAGGCCCTCCAGTCCCTCCAAAGGACAGCTCGGGTGCTTTCCTGCAACCCCAGGTTGCCAACCAACCAGCTCGCCAGGCAAGTCCAGGAGCTTCGAAGTGGAAGGGTTTAAGGAATCGCATGTCGGCACAGGTCTCAAACAAGCCAGCAGCGGCTCAAGGAAAGGGTGAGAACGACAAGCTGACTGCAAGCAAGATCCTCGGGGCATTTAAACGAGGTTCCAAGGAGAATCGGCAGTCAATGGTCATTCCCGATCTGCAGGCTTATCAGAACCATGAGATGCGGCCTGTACAGCGACAGCAGCAGCCTCAGCAAGCCCAACGAGTCCAGCAAGCTCCGCGACCTCAACAGCCTCAAATTCCTCAGCAGCAATTTGCTGGTCAAGCCTCGCATGGAGAGACCCAGTCTCCCCGTCCATCCTCGCAGGTCAACAGCCAACCTTTTGGACAAGTGCCAACTGCTCGCCCTTCATCTCAGATCAGCAACCAGAGCATGGGACAAGCGCAGACCAAGCGTTACTCATCAATGTTTACCAGCCCAATCATGCCACAGCAAGAGTTCCGAAGCCCTTCGGGGGCTTTCGCTTCAGGTCCCCAGGGTATGAGCCAGCCACAGCCTGGCCACCCGTATCAGTCTCCTCCACAAATGCAGGGCCAGTTTCCGCCGACACAGCCACCACAGACTCAACACTATTCTCCGCCCCATGGTCAATTCCAGTCTCCTGTTCAGCATCAGGGTCACTTCCAATCACCTCAACCGCAAGGCCAATTCACGTCCCCCATGCAGCAGCAAGGTCGCTTCCAGTCTCCCGCGCAGCAACAGGGACAATTCCAATCTGCTCCTCAGCCCCCGAGCCAATGGCAGCCTGAGATGCCTTCCCCTGTTGGACAATTCCCGCCATCTCAACAAAGACAGGGTTCTTATCCTGGCCAATGGCATGGCGGCATAATTGGCCAAGGCCCAGATACGCCCTCATCATATAGAAGTCCTCAGCATTCTCATTTCTCGCCGCAGCCTCAAAGCCCGCAATATGGGTTCCCAACAGGACAAAATGTTCATGGAGAGGAATCACCCCCTGTCCATGTCTCGACACCTACTCAGGTTCACTCTCCAACACCAGTTCACGCCCCGTCGCCCCGTCCTTCACTGTTGAATCTGCAAGCTATGGTTGCTGCCAACCCTGAACACGACCACACTCAAGGGGAAGAGCGTGAGCATTCACATGCCGCTCCTCGAAATGACCCCAATGTAACTCATCAGGGAACCTCCAATATGCAGAGGTTCAACCGCGACAGTCCCCACAGTGGCAGAACAAGCGGGAGTCCGAGTGTTGGTGGTAATCCTCCATCAGCGCAACATGTCTCCCCAAGAATAGCCACAGAGCAGAACGGTAGCTCAAAGTCCCGAGCTCCTAGTCTTCCCATGCCTATGCTTGCTGGAGACGATTTCATGGGAGGCCCTGCTACGCCAGGTACCAGTTCACGATTCTCACCAAGAGCAGAGGAGTCTCAGGGCGTGTCGCTTAGTCCCCCATCTGGCGCACCAGGCAGTGTCAGCCCCAACTCTACGAGGCAATCTCCATCAGGTGATAGTGACCTCGGCCCTCCCGAGCCAAAGAGCAGGGGAGGCCCATCATTCCACGCTGAGCTCGAGGATACCGAGGATGCTCGGAAGCGCACATTGCGAATTGATTCACAAGAAGAGAAGATTCACTACGATCCCAACGCAGACTCAGATGGAGAGGTTCCTCCTCAGATGAGCGCGACTAGTTATCCTGGACAAGAGTGGAATCCATACGGCATGCCCGAGATAGGTGACTGGAACGAGGCAACGGGCCGCTGAGCCCCTCCTCGCTGCCTGTTCACCTACCTATACACGGACAACCTACTCATATACACAAAGCATATATCATGCTCCTACCACTCTACTCGAGATTGTTTCTTTGACTGCCAATCCAACAATATAAGTCAAATTGTAACGGCCGCCCTCACCCCATTTCTTGGATATATATATTAGTTCATATTTGCCACTACTGGATATATCAGTGGTTGGGGTTTTGTTATTTGTCCCAAGACAGCGTGGCGTCATGGCTTTACATCTGTTACCGTCTATGCATTTGCAGAATTTGCCAGGAGATGGAACAAAGAGTAATAACAGAATGGAGAGACAGCATGGAAGGGGTGGAAAAGTACACGCATTACGTACATCTAATCATTTAATTATTTACATATATATATACACTCCTTACAGGCGGGTTAATAAAAGTGTTTTTCTCTGCAGAATGTGTATCCTTTCCTGACTAGACGTCAGAAGTGAAATATAGTGTCCGCCATTTATGGCGTTATAGAATTATAAAATTACCTGCGATTTTTTCACTTAGGAGCCTTGACTCCTTGGGTGCTCAATATGAAAATAAAGCTATCAAAAGTCGAAGGAAGCATTCCTGAACGGTATCAAGGCCAAAACGACGGCCTGTGTGTAATATGCAGCTCGATCAACAACACCACCGGTCAATAGCCCGACCGAGCCCTGCTTGTTCTTTGAATCTGTCTGTCCAAATACCATATCATCCGCTTGACCCAGCTCAACACCCTCCTTCAGCAGCTGACAAGTCACTGCTGGTAGGAAATACGCCGAAGTCCGTGCCTTGCCGACCTTGCCATCTTTTCCAATAACCACAATCCAGGCAAAAGAGCAGATTGCCGCATTGTGAGTTTCAACGCCGCCTTCGATGCCAACCCAGAAATCAGCTTCTGATCTGGCTGTTTGAGCGTTTTGTGCTCGATTTGTTGCACCACGCAGAGTCTCTTCGTCTGAGAATGGCTGGTCCGAAACGTTGGAGTCTACGCTTATCCCTTGAAAGTCACAGGAGTCTGGAAGCATTTGTGTGAAGCCATCGCGGGTTGCTTTGATTTTGGGGATGTTGTGTGAGGCAATGACCACAAGCTTTTGCTTCTGAGGGGGCTCCATTCTTGGTCTTTGGAGAGCGAATTTCTTAGTGAGGACGTTGACTATGGTTCGATTATTTCGAGATGTGCTCATTTCATGCACTTGGCGGTCTCAAACAATATTCTGGGTAATTAACGTAACGTTATCCCTGGACACAGTCAGTTTGTGATTTGCTGCGGGGTGTTCCGCACTGTAGCCGCTAGTGGTAGATCTAGCAATCGCTATCAATCCTATTCAGAGCAGAGTCACGATGACTATTGGAACTAACGTACCAACTTAGCTTTCGATAGTCGAATTCCTTATCAAGATCTGCCGCTAAAAACAGTCTATTATAGTAAACAGCCCCTATCAATTCACAGTCGATCGCCGGCGTGAGTAGCCTCAGCTATACTAGCTACGTCTAGATATATTCTCGCTCCTCCAGAATGTGTCTCAAGACCCCCAAACCTTAGACCATTCTTGCTCTCTGATCCAATCTTCAACGCTGCCAAGTTGAGGAGGCGGATTCAGCTGCATACAGATCAGCTTCCATCATTACCTTATCACAAATATCGGGAGAACTTAGAAGCTTACCTCGTTGGGATGAAGAGCAGAAGAGCCATCACCGCCATGAAGCCCAATTTCATTAGCGAATGCAAAGTTATCCTGCAGTTCAGCCTTCAACTCTGGTTGACAATCAAAGTTGAACTCTCCGGGTGGTATGTGTAGTAATTCGGTCTTGTACCCCGTTACTCTACTGAAAATTCGTGCGAATTCCCCTGGTGTGATCCAAGCACGATATCCGACGACGCTTTTCCCTGGAGTGTTTTGAATTAAGGCTCTGACTAAAGGACCAGAATCTTGGTCATGAGATATCAGTGGAACTTTGGTATCGAGGCCTAAGTTGTTTGCGAATTGTATGTTTCCGTTCTGTTTCTGCTGCAGCGTCAGTTTGAATATCATTGGGTTTGGACAGCTCTTGAAATCGGACCTTGGTTGGCTTCGCCATTGGATAAGTCAAGAAGTTGCTGAGAAAGTATCCAGGGAAATATACGCTCGTCTTAGCCCAAAGTTCTGGCTGGTTTTGTTTGCCGTACTCTTCTGCATCTGCCTTGGAGTCGTGATGACAAACGTTCGTGTACTTTCCTCTCGATAACTTCGTCGGGCCCGGAGGTGAAGAAATGATGAAACATTCTAGATTTGCTGCTCTGGCAGCTTCATCGATGATATTCTTGAGTTGTTGGGTTTCTTGTACCTTTGTCAACTCGTTGAGGGCCTGTTCTGGCTTTGGTTTATTTCGATTCTTTAGATCGTTGTAGATGCCCCAAAAGCCGCTGACTACGAAGATGACATTTGGGTCTTGGAAGGCTTTGGCTAGTGAGGTCCTGTCGTCCAAGTCGGCTTGGTCTACTTCGACACCGCGGGCCTGGAGGTTCTTTGATTTTTGGCTTGAAGGGTTTCGAGTGATGCCACAAACACGCAATTCCGGATCATTGACAAAAGAGTTGACGACTGGGCCTCCTTGGCCGCCTGTTGCGCCGGTGATGGCTATGAGCTTTCTGGTGGTCATATTGAGTGTAGGTAGGTAGAGAGAATATGCTTGATATGGCAATTGTCCATTCCTCCGTGCATCTCTACGCATTATATATTTCTGAGAAAATCAAGTCCGTCATTCATTATTAATCGTGCCATTCTCAATCAGCCGCATCACGTTGTCTCACTGTTGGTGTTGGTGTTGGTGTTGGTATTGGTATTGGTATTGGTATTGGTTGGTTATTGTCTTATACAGGAGCGGTTCCACTAAAGTCCGCTCCAGATCCGCCTCTGTCTCACTCCTGCCTCCCTATTACCCGCTCATCTCCGTTCTCAGCTCTCAGCTTTTCAGCTTCTCTCTTCCTTTCCTGCATTCAATCTCGTTCTCTTCAGCCTGTTCTCACGGTATCTCGCCCCCACGCTCACGCTCGCGCTCACACTGCAACCCACGGGGTCCTGATTAATTTATAAGCAGCTGCTTTACAATCACTGCAGATCGACGAGGCTGTCAACGTTACGCAGATCGAGATGCCCGTGGCTCGTCATTCGTGTGCAACATGTCGGTAAGGTTAAGCCTTCTGATCAATTGACGCTTCTCTAACTTGTCCAGCCGCCTGAAGAGGAAATGCATGAGAGAGTTGCCATCTTGCTCCTTAGTACGGTTCAGAACTGGGGCAGATATAGCCTAAAACTGACGGCTTGCAGTGTCGGCGCCTTAGCAAGAAATGTGAATATATAGAACTTCCACCACCTCCAACTGCTCCTCCGCCAGATATAACAAGCCAGCCGTCTCTGTCAGAACCCAATCAACCGTTTCCTTTGGCCTTCTTCTTGGATCCAGATCTCTTCACACCACTAACTACCAGCAATGCATTAGCACCTGGGCCAAGAGTCGATCTGCAGCAGATCATAGCCAAGCACTTGGAACCAGATGACTTGCCAGTCCTCTATCACAATTACTTTTCTTCAGTGCACGAGTGGCTTCCCATGATTAGCAGAAAACGGATTACACATCCCGATCCGTTCAGTCAAGATGCTTGCCATGATCTACTACTCTTATGCATGAAAATATGCACGCTCAGACCCAATGGCCACCCTCCATCTCAGCACCCGTTGTACATGTTGGCAAAAACTCTATGTGCCGCTGCTGAAAGTGCAGGCCTAGTTTCACTTCGCCTAGCTCAGTCCTTGGTGCTATTGGCTCTCTATGAAGCATGCCAGGCTATATATCCTGCCTGTTACCTCACCATCAGTAGAGCGGCTAGACTGGGCATACTGATGAGCTGGCATGATAGAGATGCACAACAGCTCTTCAAGTTTGCTGATTCATGGTCTAAACGAGAAGAACAGCGCCGGACCTGGTGGACTATCTTTGTACTTGACAGGTAAGCCATCAATCCGTATTCTTGAGCTTCCATCTAATGAAACCATGTTCAGATTCATCAGCATGGACACAAGTGGACTACCATTTTCAGCTCCGGAGCCTTGCCCTGACGAGCTACTACCAGTCAACGATGAAGACTGGGTTTTGGGTAAGACAGTGCCAAGCGAGCCACTGTATACAGCATGCTTCAGCTCCATCACAACTCTAGGCTCCTTTGCCAGAACATGCCAAGCAGCTCATATGCTCGGTAAAGTCATTACACACAAACATTTGAAAACCAAATCTTCGCACGATATCCTGCATGTTGTCCAGGAAGCCCAGAGCCTTAATAGAGCCCTAAACTCACTACAAATTTCTATTGAAGAACAATCATTGAGCAACGTTTCTTCTTCTTCAGCATCCTCTCTGGCATGTGCTTTCGCAATTTGCATCAGTGCCCAAGCACTCCTATACGGAGCTTATGGGTGTCCTGACGCACCTGGAATAACAAGTCGAGAACGCTTGACACACGAAACAGAATTGCAGAGTATTAGCGTTCAAGGTCTGAGAGTACTAGGTAGTACTTTGACTCCTAAGCTGGCTCAGATTCAGTCAGATTGTCCTCTTCAAGCAAGATGCTTTTATACCGCTTGTAGTGCATGCTCCTGGTTTATTCGGGAAGACAATGAACCACAGATGAAAGATGCATTGGCGGCTATCGTCGATGGGCTTAAAAGACTATCTGAGCGTTGGCCAGTTGCGAGTAAGTACTTCAGACTTAGTTGCTTGAAGTGAACTGACGGTTTCCAAGCTGAGTACATTTCTCTTCTCGAACAGGGCGGGATTTTGCGTCTCATTGATACCAGCTCTGAGATGGAAATCACATCTTGAAGTGCTCCTTCATATTTCAATCTACTCTCAGGCTCCTATGGTGCTCGATATGCTGTCCGACATCAGGTATGGCGAATGAGTGTGCTGGACTTACATGGACACCACGTGATATGACCGGCCTCAACCGACCTCTGAACGCATAACCCAAAATGTCATTCACGAGTCACGCTATTCTCCATTGACAAAAAGTTCGTCCAAGTTCATGAGTCGTCCAAAAGCATCAGGCAATTCTTAGCAATTGAGTTCGTCTAAGTGGGCCTGTCATTCTGTCTTTGGCTTAGCCTCCTCTTGTTGTTGCTATGTCCGAAATCGGTGGCTCACGTCTTTCTTTTCACCTTTGGCACTGAAGAATTCTTCTTAACTATAAACAACCTCTACCCAATCCGCCCTCCATTAGTGGATCTTACAGGGCTCAAAAGCGCTATTGAAGCTCGAACTTTCATAATTTGAGCCGAGACTAACAACAAATACACACAATAAGAGCGCCAATGCCTTCGAGCGAACGTCGCCGCCGTGAGGGCCACCAAGACTCTCACTCTCACATTCACGATGGCGTGTTACACGATGAGACCTCGCCTTTGCTTCCGAGAATATCAGAAGTCAGCGAAAATGGAACGGCAAAGTCATTAACCGACGTTCACAGCCTCTTGGCTGAAGCGAAACTACTATGCCAATACTCCCTCCCTTTGATCGCGACGTATCTTCTCCAGTATTCTTTTACTGTCATTACCACCATTGTCGCTGGTCGATTAGGTGCTGAGGAGTTAGCAGCTTCAAGTTTAGGCTTGACAACGATCAACATCATTGGATTCACCATCTTCGAGGGCATGGCCACGGCTCTCGACACATTGTGTGCGCAGGCCTACGGGTCTGGCCGTTATACCGGTGTTGGAATGCACATCCAACGAATGATCGTGTTTATGTCAATCGTCATGATTCCTGTCGGGACAATTTGGCTATGCTCGCACTGGATTCTTCCATTGCTTGTCCCTCAACGAAGCCTCGCCTTGAAAGCTGCCTCGTTCTTGCGTGTCAGTCTCGTCGGGCTTCCCGGTTATGCATTTTTTGAAGCTGGTAAGAGGTTTCTTCAGGCGCAGGGTGAATTTGCTCCCGGAATGGTCATTCTCATCATTTGCGCTCCCGTCAATGCCTTTCTGAGTTGGTACTTCGCCGTCAAGCTCGACATGGGCCTTGATGGTGCTGCGTTCGGTCAAGCTCTTGCTAATAACCTTCGACCTGCGCTTCTTCTGTTGTATGTCGTCTTCATTGGCAAGAAGTCTCACCGATGCTGGGGCGGCTGGGACAGCCGCGCTGCATTTGCGTTCGGCGAATGGGGCGCCATGGTCCGTCTCTCTGTTGCAAGCACCGCTGTGAATCTTGCTGAGTGGCTCGCTTTTGAGATCCTCATGGTCAGCACTTCTTATCTCGGTACTCGCCACTTGGCTGCGCAAACAGTACTCAACACGCTCTCCATTGTTACATGGCATATACCGTTCTCGATCAGTGTCGCAGTCACCACTCGCTTCGGTCACCTGGTTGGTGCTGGGGCACTCAAGGAAGCACGACGTGCCGCAATTCTATACACCGGCGTCTTCATTGTGGTTGGTATCCTCGACGGCGCATTCTTGTATGTGCTGCGAAACCCACTCGCAGATATGTTCTCCGACGACAGTACTGTCAGAGACTTGGCCACGGGTTCCATGGTTGCTGTGGGCTGCTTCCAGGTCATCGATTCAATCATCTGTGGCACGAACGGCGTGTTGAGAGGTCTGGCGAAGCAATCCGTGGCTGCATGGGTTGTGCTAGCAGTCAACTACCTTGCTGCCGTACCATTTGCCATATGGCTTGAGCTAGGAAGCCCAGATCTCAAGCTCGACGGTCTTTGGATAGGGCTTGGAAGTGGTATGATCATTATTGCGATTATTGAATGTGTGTATATGAAGTGGATTAGCTGGCAGGATTGCGTAAACGATGTGAAGGAGAGGGAGGATGACGGAACATAGAATGTTTTCGAAAGGACTTCACACCTGAACTACATAGACAAAAGTAATGCATCTTCCATGGCTCTTTTCAGTCATATATCTGAGCTGAGCAAAACCCTTATATGTGAAAGAACCCGATCCTACAGGTTTGCTGAAGCCAACATCGCTTCACCTACACTTTGGGTGCCTTTGTGATGGATCTCAATGATCTTCAATCCTGCTTTATTGAGAAGCTGATGCCATTGACTCTCAGTTTGCTCGCGATCCACCAACATACCATTCATTCATTGTCTAGTCGATGCTCGTCTGTAGCCAAGAAGCACCGACATCTCACAGAGCAGTTTCATTGGTAGGTAGTCGTGAGCAGCCCTTGGCTACGGCATCTCGGGCGTAAGCCAAGATGGAAACGCACTCTGCGTCAAGCCAGCCAAGAAGAATCAGACGCATGAAAGACGCCTTTTCTCCTTTGCACTCGACTGGGTGAGGCGTGAAGAAGTCGTGAGGAGTAGCTTTGATAATCACGGGAAGTTGGCTAGATGACTTAGCTTCTTCTATGACTTCCAGGAAGTTTTGTAGTACCAACCAGGGACCTTTTCTGAAGCCAAACCTAACAACTCATCACCAAGGCAGTCACCAACGTCAACCAGTCAAGGAGTATTACCGTCAGTATCCTCGCCCAGTCGTTCTTTATATAGATTGGCCAACTTCTTTGATAATGCCATTTGCAGCCAAATGCTTCAGAGCTCGACTTATCATAGTCCAATCAACCAGAAATACCCCAACTACAAGAGAAATCGATGTATTGCATGGCAACTAAACAGGACCAGCGATCAACTTTGGTAACAGCAGTCAACTGCTTACTGCTCTGAGGCTCATCCCCAAGCTTCAGTCAGAGATTCTAGAGGCGAGGCTCCCATGATGAGAAACTTGAAAGCAGATCTTATATTAGAACAACAGAGAGATATTATTCTCATGGGTCTCGTGAGTGCTTATTTATGTGAAATGGGTACAGAGGCAGCTCATCTGATGATGTTCATCGTGGTTAGCGTTAGCTTACCGTAAGCCTCACACCATCACATAGAGCAGTTGTTGCTCATTACAGCTAGGTCATTGCATTGGCTAGAAAGACTTTTTATCTTATTCAGGTCATTTGCGTAATTCTTAAGTTGGCCAAATCACCTAACCCACGACAGTTGGCTTGGACACTAACTGTAATGAACATGATGAATGTATGTTCAAGGGCTTAGTTACTGACAGTTTATCTTGGCTGCAGGGAAAACAGAGTCTCTTCTGCCTCAAAGAGGGGAAAAGCTAAGGTGTCATCTTGACCGAGTGGCTTAGATCTCTCCCGGGGGATATTGAACTTGCCGGCCAAATGAATGAACATCCTTCATACTTCATTCTATGAACAGTGAATAGCCACTACGTAAAGATACGGGGGGATCAGTTACTGATGGTGCCTACCTATAAAACCTGGATGCTTGTGAGTTGTATCCCACAGTCTGAGATTTGAGATCAAAGCAACGCTTTGTGGGTTCACTATTTGGATTTCAATTCATGGTTCGTAACCTTCAGAGATACAAAAATCTAATAATAAGGCAAGTGAGCTGTAAATCAGCCATTCACAGACATAGGTGAAGAGTAGATGTCACGGAGTACGCAGGAGGAGGACGAACGATAGGATATGTATCAGTTCCTTCAGGTTCCGTGGCTTGATCCTTATAGTCTAATTCAACAATAAAGTCAACCCGACAAGAAAGCTCATCAAAAAGCTAAAAACCTGCAATTTATAGTTCAAGACAATAAGTGCATTATTCTATATACAGTGCCTAAGTCGACCGCTTGATACGTTGTCACAGGGAGGCTCTATTGAAATTCCATCTAGCTACGCCAGAAGCATCTTGTCCAAATAGCTTCACGGGATGCATGATTATCTGAGACTCCAGCTTCTTAATTCAAAGGACAGCACTGCCCGCAAGGGAGAGTCCCGGTTTTGCGCGGCTGTGTCAAGGCATTTCTCGGCTGTTGGTTGAGGATATGTTATTTGGTAGCTGTGATAAAACGAGCTAATGGTCATTTCATGAGCCGCCGTAGGTAGGAGCAAGTGATGGAATGTACGTCAGAGTCTGTGCGACTTGTTGAATGTAGTGAAACCGACTATGAACGAATTAATTGTCCTTGGCTATTTTCCAGGGCAAAGAGAATGACGATGCAAGGCTGTTGTTCCGTTCAAGGGAGATAGATGCTGGCTCTGATGTCATAGGTCACATTGGACTGGACCCTTATCTTGGGGAGACAACTAACATGGATGGGAGGCACTTGGACCTGGGCACAGACAAACAACGGTCAGTTGAAACTTGGGATCTAGGTTAAGACGGCTAACGGAAGTGCCAACTCATCAGTCGATTCAGCCTCGAGTTACACTGCAGTGCCATCACAGCACTCTCTCTCTCTCTCTCTCTCTCTCTCTCTCTACGTGTAATGTTACTTGGTCAACACGCCAACATATGCACAAGACGTTAGACCTGCAGGGGTTACAACTAAGTTAGTCAGGGGTAAAGTGATCGTCTCGCGCTGAGTGTTTCTCTGATCTGCTCTTGATCTAGAGAACCGCATTCCAGTTGATCTGCAACAAACAGGCTTCATGCCTGTTGTTGTTGTTGTTGTGGTCGACAACCTAGCTACCCTGGATCAAATCTTGTGTTCGTCATGGCCTGCGCTTGTTGTCTCGCTTCACTCTCCCTTTCAATTCCGTTTAGCTCCCTCCCTCGACGTGGCTTTGAAATGTGGATCCTCCCCAAGGACCCTGTCAGTCCAATTCATCGTCATCCTTGCCCAAACTTGATTGAATCACTCGAATGGACCCGTCATCACTGCCCACTTTTGCCAAATCAATTCTCCTCCACTTGGAACTAAGCAAAGGGAAACACTTTACCTGCAGCCAGCAGCAATATCTCACTAATGACCCTGTACAGGACAGACTCGTCTCTCATGTTTCCTCAGTCACACACGACTCAGGAAGAGTTATTCTCCTCCTTCTACTCCTTTCCCATTTTCAGCTCGTAACTTTGAGCCATGGCAATAAACTCCAAACGAGACGAGACCCAAGAGCCTGGTCAAACACGAGGCCCAGGCCTGGCTCTGGGTTGGGCTGGACTGGAACTGGAACTGGAACTGGAACTGTAAAACTTGGCGATATGTAACCCACTGAAGCCCTTCCACTAAAAACTCGGCCTAGTTTCTCTAGCTTCTGTAGGTCTGCTACTGTACATGGCAATGGCCCCCCCCCCCCCGGATAGGGCGCTGGAACGGCCCCTGCCTTTAAATCGCTAGCGCACGGGCTCGCACTGGACGCGCATCCCCTTAGCTCGTTTTCTTGATGATGTCTACTTCGCCCTCAAGTATCGACAGCAACCGTGAGCACTGGCTATTCCCAACAAGGATTAATTCACCGGCAAGCGCCTGCGATGTGATAGCGTGGCGTCAGCAGACGGTTCGTGGCGCAGGCGGTTCCTCTCAGAGTTTGGTTGGAGGAGCCAAGGCCTCGACCCTCATCGCGTCTCTTCTTCCCTGCTAGATCTCTGCTGTCTGACTGGTTGGCATCAAAGAGGTACATGCCTTGGGCGTACCTACCTATCTGCACCGACTGATCCTCCGTCCATCAGCGAGTCGAGATTGGAAAGATGTGAGTGAGGCGAAAAGGAAGGGGAACATGCAAGAAGGCGCGCTTCATGATGTGCATGGTCGTCCCTTCTTCCCTCTCCCTGAAAAATGTATGCAAGGTAAGGTATTTCTGAATCAAAGTACTCCGTACCTACCTCAGGTATCTCCCGTCGGATTGTCTGTTCTATTTTTTGCTTCGTCTGCATCATTACATCGTCAAACGACTTTCCCAAACGACTCCACCTCCCAATTACGATCCGCGACCGATACGATACGACACGACTTCTGGGACTTTGTTGGATTAGGACCCATCTCCATCTCACAAGCTTGCGGAGAACCAGGGACCGCGGCCGCCCGCGCTACACTGCTACCGTACGGTACCTTACAATACCCACGTATTCGTACATACCAGGATCTCTCTCTCTCTCTCATTTTCCCTCTCGTCTTTTTCTTTTCTCATTTTACGCTCTTCGTGCCTGCTGCCAGAGCCTGGCAACAGTAATCGAATTACACAAGCCACAGCATTTCTCGACCCTATCAACCCATCGGCTTCTCAGAGTCTGTGGAACGTGGCTCACCTTGTCTCAGGCCCCGAGGTCTCACAGTCACTTCGCTCGCTCGGATCTCTCACTTATCTCGCCGCCCTCCAGCTTTATCATCTCCCGCTGCAGCTCCCGTTCGTCGTCTTCCCGTTTGGCACTCACAGCCGTTTCCCTGGCTGGCTGGATTGGACTGGCTTGCCGTCACTAGTCGGCTCCGGAGGGTCCGCCCATCTCTCTCCATTCCCTCTCTAAACTCTCTGAGGGATTGAGTTTTCCTCGTCTGGTCGGTCTCGCAACGGACTTGTCGTCTCATCTTGACCTGTCACGCCAGCTCAGGTCACGTCTTTCTCTGCCCGGGCCGAGAGCACAGGACGTCTTCAACTGACATAATCACAATGGACTCGTACGTTGCCACCTTTGCCATCTTGAATTCTTGACTTAGTATACCTTCGTTCTCCGCACCCGCTTGCACCTTCCTCTCTCGCTCCGTCACACATACTCTCCAGCCCGAACTCTATCACCAAACTTGGCCACCACATCTTGTCGGCTTTGAGCTTACGCGCTGTAGATTTATTCCAATGTCCGCCGCCGCCGCCGGCTGGGGTCAACCACTCGCGACAAAATCGCCAGCAGCTAGGCGGTCATTAGGTCATTTTCGATCTCTCTCCTCCATCGCAGCGACCCCTAGCTATCACCCTCGAACACCTTCGCTCACGCCCGACCACACCCCGATCAAATCTTCCTCCTCGACACATCTACCTATTGTCTCGCCCAGCCCACCTAAAGATTTTAGTGATGAGATGAGCACAATACCTGATCCTCGAAGTCGCGCAATGAGCCCTGCCAATGATAGCGGTGCCGCGACTCCCAGTCATCACCCCGATCTGAATGATGAAGTCGCCACCCTCAGTAATAAGCTCATCAACGCCATTAATCACCAAACCATCCTAGACGACTCTTTATCTGCCGCTCGCCACGAACTTGATGCTGCACGGGAACGAATTCGCATGCTTGAGACTCAAAATGCCTCACAACGCGAAATGCTCACTGGTGACGTATGGGTTCGCAAGCACACCGTTGAGGACGAAAAGAAGCTTTGGCAGGCCAAGGTTGCGGCTGAACGTCAAAAGCGAATTGACACAGAAATGGAAAAGAAGAAAATCGAGCAGGAGCTCGAGAATCTTACAGCGGCATTGTTCGAGGAAGCAAACAAGATGGTGATTGCTGCCAAGGAAGAGGCCAAGGCTGACCATGAGGCTCTTCAACGCAAGAATGACCAGCTCAAGTCTCAGCTTGCCGATACTGAGAGCATTCTAAAATCCCAACAGGAGCAACTCGTCGAGCTCAAGCACGTTATGGAACATATGGCTTCGGAACGAGGCGATCATAATAACCCCACTGCTCCCTCTTCTCCCGGCTTGACAAAACCTGATACTCGTGACGATCTTCGGCCTTCAACTGAGGAACCTACTGCTTCACTCTGGAGCGCTTCAGTCGTGCCTGCTCACCCGACCAGCTTCTCGCATCTTCTCCAACCCGTTCTACGAACCGATTTGTCCTCTTATGACGATTTTCTTATCCTCGCACGGACTTCTCGAAATCGCCCTGGCAGCCGCGTTTCTTCAGGTTCAGTCGGTGCTCTAAATGCCCTGACTGGTTTTGGACTTGGTGGTTCGATATCGAGTGCCCATCCCTCAAACGCCTCAACTACCTCACTAGGTACACCTATTGCCGGGGCCGGAAGTGCACCCCAGTCTCCCAACACACCGGCCTCTACCGTCAGCGCTGCTTCAAATGCATCAGCTACCCCTCTGCCGAGCTTGAAGGAAACAAAATTTTACAAGCGAGTTTTGGCTGAAGATATCGAGCCTACACTTCGTCTAGATATGGCTCCAGGCTTGTCGTGGCTGGCTCGTCGATCCGTTATCGCCGCCATCGCCGACGGATCTCTGGTGGTTGAGCCCGTACCAACCACTGGCAGTCTTGTGGCACTGACAAAGCCGCAATTTTACCCATGTGCACTCTGCGGTGATTCACGCAAGGACCCTCAATATTTACGAAACCATCGATTCAGAACGAGTGAAACTGATTCTGCTCAACGGCACCCGCTGTGCAAGTACTGTCTGACTCGCGTACGGTCGACTTGTGACTTCTTGGGCTTCTTGCGTATGGTAAAGGATGGTCATTGGCGAGCGGACAACGAGGATCATGAGAAGGCAGCCTGGGAGGAGAGTGTACGACTGAGGGAGCAGATGTTTTGGTCTCGCATTGGTGGTGGTGTTATTCCATGCATCCCGGCTCCCCTCTCTGTCGATATGGAAAAGAGCCCGCGTAACAGCCATGACGGCAGCGTGAGATCTGACCATCTCGAAGTTCCTGGCTTTCAAACACCACCGATGACGATAGAACGAACACGAAGCGATACAACCAAGAGTGACCCGATCGAGGAGCCACACACACCTCCTATGCAAACTGATGGAGCCAGGAGCGTGCGCAGCTCCGTCCAGAGTCTCGATGTCAAGAGCAACTCTGGCTCGGAAGAAACGAAGCGACTATCTATCACGATTCCGACTACGGATTAAGAACCTCGCATCCTTCAAAGTCCCTTGGAGTCGATGATGTCGACGCCACTGTGGACTTTGTGTATGACTATGTATACTATTTTGGGCTACAGGATTGCATGCATTGTTTTGGACTACACCTTTTCGGTGCTACTACTACTCTACGGGCTGGTGAGATCAAATATTATGAGCTCAGGGGATGGTGGATCGGCCCCTAATATTTCCTTTTTGAACGAATATGGCACGGAAATTGGATGAATGGGAGGATTGGAAGCAAGCAATCATTTGGTCGTTTATTATGGACTGCGTGCATTCATCTCAGATGGGAATTTCATTGCTGGCGTTTGATGGAAATATGCGCATCCTTCATTCGGGGCGGCGCAACGACATGGGAAATGGGCCTTTCTTTTTGGAATGAAGTACTTGCCCTTTTCTTTTTCTTGTTATTCAGAGCGTTCATGATTGGGTTGCTGATATTGCGCAACAAGAGCGCACAATACGCAGACATGCCTTGGCATTCTTACACAATAGATCACTCAAGGCCGCCGAGGATGCCCTCTGACGATGACCTTTAGTTGTAGTAGTAATATATATGATACCAACTACAACAGACGTGTCCTTTGTAACACCCTCTGTTATCCAACTTGAACTCTCGGGCTTATGGACTCTCAGTAGCTTCTTGAGGCTTGCACTAATGAAGTTGTATGTCAGGAACACTACGGCCAATCATTCTTCACTCCTAATTGGTCAAGACTTAAACTTGAACATGAAAATGTATTATGTGATAAATCTGTACATCGCTGCTAATCGTACCGATGCCACAGTATACCCTCGACACAAGCCAACAAATGAGAGTACGCCATTGCTAGACGTTCTGGTTCTGGTTCTGGTTTCGCGTAACCTCGTCTCCTCCTTCTTTTTAGATGTTTTCTATAATATATCACTTTCAGAACAAGACATTGCTTTCTCCTTTCCAGCCTTCTAATATGAGACCACCAGGGATCTTCCCATCCTCCCTCCATAAGTCATAAGTGATAGAGTACATGATGTTACATGAATTGTGGCGAGATTTAAATGAGGTCGGTCGTAGAGCAAAGGAAGGGCTATTAGTGACTGAGAAATGTTGCTGGGCGAGACGGAGGCTTAGGGGATTCTACAACTCTTCCTTGACGGTGGCATCCTGCCGGTTCTCACTGGCAGGTTTAGCCTTGGCCTCTTCAGCCTCCTTCTCACCATCCTTGCTGGCAGCCACATCTTGAGGAGCGGCGGCACCTTCATCCTTGCCCTTAACGGTCTCGCTGTTGACACCCTCGACATCGGGGTGAGGAGGAGCAACACCAGCCAGGTTCTGGTCCCAGCCCTCAGCAGGCTCTTGGACTTCGTTGCCCTGTTCATCAACAACGCGTGTCTTGGTTTCGTACTTGGTCTTGAACTCAACCTTGCCCTCAAGAGCTTTAACCTCCTCGGGGTCAAGGAGGTTGCCATCCTGATCACGGTACTCAACCTTCTCCTCCTTAGCAACGACTCGGTGCTCAACCTGGGCCTGATCAGGAGCAGGAGGGGCTCCAGAGATGACAGCCTCTTCCTGCTTCCGGGAGACAGGGGCCTCCTCCTGTTTGAGCTCAACGTTCTTGGCTGCTGAGGTGGTGGGGACAACAGATGAGCTGATGGAGGGGACCTCGCTGTACTTGTCATACTGTGAATGATGTCAGTCAAGGCTCATATCTTGTCAATGTTCGCGGTGAAACTCACGCTATCATAAAAGGTGTTGCAGTCAAAGTCCCAGGTGTTGAAAAGCTTCATACGCCTGCAGTCGGACTTGGTCCAAGGGCTCCCGTACGCGAGGGGAGAGTAGAGAGTGAAGACGGCAGCCGACAGGACAAGGAATGAGACAGTAGCAATACGGTTGATCAAAGCTGTATCACGAACGCCAGCTCCGGGGATGCGGGCAGTGGCGTAGTCAAAGAGCTGGGACAAAGCAATGATCGCAAAGTAGAGAGCAGGGAAATAGTGATGAAGGAAAAGCTGACGCTGCATCAGGTAGAAGGGGAAGTAGTGCAGAGCCCAGCCAAGAACTGAAGTACCAATCTCATAATCAAATCGCTTGAAGGTGGTGTTGGCGTAGTCATTGCAGCTGCGCTGCCAGCGGAGAACAGCAATAGCTTTGAAGACGACCCAGATGGCAACGGCAACGCTGGAAGACCACCAAATGATGGGGTTTCCAAGGAGATAAACCTGCTTATGCTGACGACCCCAGAAGTTGATGCCCCGGCGGAGAATGGGCCACGACTCAGGGCGAGAATCCCAGGCGTGGGAGTCAGTGAGACCGGCGTTTGTTCGCCACATGACCTTCTGAAGCTCCCAGAACTTGCCAAAGAAACCAGGATTGCGGTAGTTGACCTTCTCAACATCGCCCTGCAATTGAGGGTGAGAGTTGCCCTCGATATACCACAGACTGTTGGGAAGAGTTCCGCCTCGGGCGCAAGTGACTTCCTGTTGCTCAGAGGCCCAGTCAGGGAGCTTGACCTTGTGGGAGAACAGAACACAGCCAGTCATGACGTGAACAAGACGGAACTTGGATTCGATAGTACGAAGACGTTCCTTTGCAACAGATCCATAAGTCTTCTTCTTCACAATCTCAACACGGAAGAAATCGTTGGCATCTCCCTCAAATCCTTCGTAACCATAGGCAGAAACCTCATTTTGCCAGTCGGCCTCAGTGATAGGTGGGCGAACGTCATGAGAGTGAAGGCGGCGATGAGTGGGGCCATGGTAAAGACGAAGAACGGTACCGTCGGTGATGTACTGAGGCTCGGGAAGGGCGTCCCAGGCCTTGGTGCCGTTGATTGGCTGGCCATCAATTCCAAGAGGCTGAGTCTGGTTCTCAAGGAGCCACACGTTGTTGTCGTCCTTGTGAGGGTACAGGGTGATCTGCTGCTGCTTGCTACCAGTAGGATACATGAGAGGATGAGAGTGGAGGTAACCACCCTGAGTGTTGACATGGCGGATGGTGACACGGCTGCCCATGATGACATCAGCGGGGACATCCTTCATACGCTTGTTGTTGAGAGTGGCCTGGAACTCGGAGCTCATGAAGCCATCGCCATCACCAGGGTTCTTGAGGCAGACGAAGTGGATGGCGAACATGGCCATGTAGAAGGTGAGAGGAATGATGATGAGACAGAAGACACGAGCCATAAAGTGCTTAGTGAAAAGACGCTGCTCATCCGTTAGTAACCATGTTGGCATGCTTATATTAATCAAGTGCTTACCATGGACACGTTCTTGTTGTCACCGAGAAGGACCCAGAGTTGAAGAAGAGTGAGGGATCCAACCCAAGCAATGGTGAAGAGTCCAACCCACTTGATGCTGACGGTGATACCCAGGCCAAGACCGGTAAGAACAAGCCAGAACCACCAGCTCAGCTGGAAAGCCTTGGAAGGGCCAAGCTCGTGCTGGTTGGTGAAGCAAGAGAAGGAGAGAACGGTGAAAGCGGTCGCGGCAACAAGAGGCGAATCGAGAAGGATGAGACGAGCCTGTGTAAGAAGACCGTTCTCTGCAGATGGTTAGCAACAGACTCTCCGAGTCAGTTGAAGGGCCAGGAGAGTTACGAACCGAAGATGATCAGGCCGGCTCCCATGGTAGCAGTCATTGTGCGGCAACCAACAGCCTTGAGGGTAAAGAACATGCAGGGAACCAAGAGAATACCGCAGATGGCTGGGAACATTCGCATCGCGACATAGGGAACACCAGGCTCAATGTAGTCCTTGCCAATCTCCTTGAAGTCGAAGCTTCCATCAAACCCAGCAAGCCATCCGGTAAGGGCAATGAGCATCTTGGCCAGAGGAGGGTGAACGTCCATGAAGAACTTGCCCTTGATATACTTTGTAGCAAAACCACCGAAGCTTGACACATGAGTTAGCGCATTGATGGAATAGACGGGGCGGAAGCTGCAACAGAGCTTCAGCTGGCTGGGGGGGAGACGGACTGGACCTCATCAAAGACAACGCTCGTGGGCTGATAGATCTTGTACACGCGAACGAGGGTAGCAACGAGGATGAGGGTCAAGGCTACCCAATAGTCGGAGAGGGGGAGAAGGAAGACATCGTTGTCCTCAACACCATCGGACTGGTATGAAGTGTTCTTGGTGTCCTTGGGCTTGGAATTGTTCTTGGACTTGGTGGTGACAGCAGTGGACTGCGGCTGAGGAGGAGGAGGAGGAGCTGCAAAGGGTTGCTGCTTCTCGGTCACAGGCGTCGGGGCCTTGGCTGGCGGTTGGGGACTTTTGCCCCTTGTACGAGCCATGGTAATCGAGTAAAATATGGAATTCGAGTCGATTCGATCGCTAGGGGACGTTATGTCCAAATCGTTCGTTCGCTCTAAGTAACGAGAGTTGATGAAGACGAGCTATAACAGAGACTGGGAGGGATCTAGAGATGCCTCATCGACGGCCAGTTCTTGACTAAACAGAAAGTGAACAAGTATAGAAAATGGAAGAGAAAAAAGGACCCAAAACTCAATCGCAGACCGCCGTTATGATACGGATATCAACGGACGATAGGCGATGTAAAAAAGCCTGGGGGGAAGAAGAATGGATATTGGGCGATAGTTTGCAAGGAGCAAGAAAATAAAAAGGGAAGTGGGCAAAAGAGGGATGATGAAGCTTCAGGGGATATTTTAGCACCACCTCAGCTAGCAATGACCTTAAGCGGGCTGAGACTGCACCTGTAAATGGTGATACGTATGTAGGTAAATTGATGGTTGCAGTACGATACGAGCAGTCGCGTCCAGCGTCGTACCCGTTCCCTTCCAGTTCAGGTCAGGTTCCTCGGGCTCTTCAAGGAAAAAAGTTGTAGCTACAGTGGCCTCTTCGGTTCGTTCCTGTCTGTCTCTGACCTCTCGTCTAACGGGACATGTCAGCGTCAGCCCAGTGGATGCTCTCCCTAACATCCCTTAACCCCTGCAGCGAATCAAACCCGGCCCCGGCCATGAAGATCCCCTGATGTCCCCGCAACGCTAGGCTCAGAACAGAGCTTCAGCAGGCGCCATTAGACCTGTGAATATCAACCATTGGCGATGGCTCTCTGAGAGCAGCTCGACTGGTTTCAGCTCCCGCAAACGTGTTTGGCATTCGAGATCTACAATGGCTTGTCATGAGGCTTCTGCAAGTGAAGCACAACTGCATTGTTTCCGACTCTATGCCCCTGTACCTTATCTCTATATCGCAAACAATACCGTCCCTCGAGAATCTTGTGTAGAATGTAGCTACTGCAGCCACACAGGGGCTGGCTCCCTCGTATGCGGCTCCAACTCCAAACAAAACGACACTAAACATTCAGGTACATAGACAACTTAACCCCTTTTCTGCCCTTGATCTCCAAATTGCTACGCACTACTTGAAACACGCGTTCTAGACCATGAAACTTTTCCTTCTACTTTATCCTGTCGCGTTTATTACCGTGTGGTAGGTACCTTTAGCCAACCCAGCCAACAAGCTTGATGTAGGGTATCTTAATTCCAACATATATATACTAGGTAGGTACCTTAGCTAGGTACTCATGACAACATCGTTGACTCTTGGTGCTGCAACCCCAGACAAGCCTACAAGTCCCGTCGACCCCGAGATTGCAAATAATCTGCCCATTGTCGAAATCCAGCAATCCAATGCGGAATGCCTTCTGGTTTCGCCAACTCATTCAGTGACGCCCTGCGAGGAGATTCCCGCGTCAACCAGTTGTGACCTTGGGCATCCAACACATCAGCCATTGACGCCGATATAATAGTCTGTACCTGTCCATCCACCAAGGAAAACTCTTGAAGTGCCTGCATCGCCTCACTCCATCGAGACAGCGCAACCTCGAAATCCGATCTGATGTGCGACAGCTTTGCCAAGATGACGTATACTCGCAGTCTTTCATACTTCAGAAGACTAGTCCGAGACTCGATGTCGGCACATATCTTTTCTGCCTCCTCATAGCGTTCCTGGGCAAAAAGAGCCTCTGACAAAGCCAATTCAAGAAGCGATTTGCCGGTCAAAGGGTCGGGCCTCTCAGTACGCCGTATAATTTCGGTGCGAAGATAACCCTCACCTATCCTAGGTTCGTCAAGCTCTCTCAGAGTATCGGCTAAATCGCAGGTGAGATCCCGTAGATCCTCATCAAAGACGAGTTGACTCGGTTTCTGCGACACTTCGTGTGCCATCTCCAGCAGCTTTAGAGATTCATAGAAATTGCCCTGTAGTCGCTTGACCCTTCCCAGCAGTGAGTGTTTGCGGAAACTGAGGATCTCTTCCAGAGGCGAAGGCTCATCGCCAAGCGGGTTCCAATCCTCCAATAGCTTCTGCGCAGTTGACAGATCCGCCACTTGGATTGAGTTTAGGGAACGTTGAATAATAGCGACTCCAACCTCACAGCTTATGCGCTTGTTCACAGCGGCCGCCGGGTCGCTGATTATGAAGTCCTGAAGACTTTCTGTCGCCTCATCCATGTTTCCACTGAGACGTCCCAGGACTGCTTTGGTTTGGCCGATGCAGAGCCGGAGGTGTGTATCCTTCAAGCGGCCAGCAGCCAATTCTGCTTGGCCAATGGCGAAGTACTTCCAGGCCATGTCTGGAAACCGGAAAGCTTCAATGAGCGTGAGCATGAAGTCGGTTCTGGTAGCTGCAGGCAACCCATCAAAACAGTCGTGGAACGCTTCAGCAACATGATGCAGATGTGGTAAAAATGATTTAACCACGGGTTCTCTTGTGTAGTGTCAGCGGTTCAAGCTCGCTGGATATCGATCTCAGACTCACGGGAACTCGATGTACTTCCAGGGTATGGCTCTATATGCCACAACCAAAGCCTGTTGTCGCCAGAACAGGAGCGCATCTGGAGCAAGGCTTCGGTGGACTCTCGCTGACATATCTTCATTCAGATGATACGTCTCATCTGGATATTTGAGAACAGCTGCCAATTGGCATAGTTCACGAAAGGCTCGTGTAAGCCGTTGGTCATCTGCTAATACGTCGATCAACCACGAGGCCAAGCCAACTTTGGTCGCATCAGCAAGCTCAACTTCTCCCTCGATTGTCCATCGTTTTCGAGGTGTTGACCCCCTTGCAAATAGTTCCAGGGGAATTTTCTCACATGGCGAAAAGAATGAGAGTAGGACTAATAGGACACTGGCATCTTCAGACCTGGTGGAGGTCTCGTCAAACAAAGACTGAGAAGCCGCCTCGAGGGCAGAGTTTCTCCACTCTGTCAACTCCATCGAAAATGACTTATATGATATTCAAGGCTGCGCTGAGGAATTATCTCGGCATCTCATCTTCTGAAGGAGAGGAGGGGTTTATTCGACAGCTGTGTCGACGATGGAGAAGCGTTGTACTGAGAGCCCATTCCAGTTTTGCTGGTGTTTTACTTTTTCCCACTGGAAGAAATTCCTTTGGTATTTAACAAGACTTTGTCTCCAGTGAGGCTATTGATAAGACCCCCTGATAGACCTGACAGGTCTGGACTCTGGATCGCGGTTTTGAATGCCGAATACCGGTGGTGTGTTGAAAGATACTATGCCAGCCTGGGGTTGTAGGTCGGGGAAAACGGCGAATGCTCCGTGGTAGACGATAAACGTCATTTAGGGTATTGCGGGGTATCCAGATTCAGATGCAGATGCTAACCGACATTGTGCGTGGAGTTGTGGAAGTAATCCCAAGGAACACGATAAGCCAGAGATTCAAGTTGATGGGCTTATATCTTAACCATGACCTAAAGCTGTAGCCCCCAAAGGTTTGAGATAACCACTAAAGTAGCCAGCCGGGAGAAACCTGTTACGGATAGAGACAGATTATCCCCAGACCCTTCTTGTAGAAACGAACACTCTGGACAGTGCGTGTCATCACGGCATGTAACTCAGGATAACCAATTAACATCATGAAAGGTTGGCCAATAGTATGGGCATCTCAGCCATCAACTAAGCCACAGAAGCTCATGTACATTAACTGACTATTCGAGTATAGTCCTCAATAGCTTATGCCGGATAATAAGTGTTAAATACTATAGGTTTGACGACTGAGACAAGTATAGTGCCTGCTCAAAGGAAGAAGTGGCCGCAAAGAATAAAAATTATCATGTCGTACAAGTATGCCAAATGATTGACAGAGACTGTTATGGCCAATGCCCTGGCCCTGAAGTACCATCTCAATTTAAGAACAAATAGCGAGTTTCACAGACTCGATTACTCGAATAACAAAAGCAGTTCGTTAGGTAACTCTCATGAAAGAAAACTTACGTGCAAATCAAAATCAAATTGTCGTCAAAGTCGAGGATGATCGCAGGGAGACACCAAAACTACCCGGAACAACAATTCGCCGACCAAAGCTTCGCGTCGCCAGAACACCTCGAAATTTCCAAAGTCGTCTGCCTTTCACTAGCAGCTTCATCAGCCTTTTCCTCTTTCTCAGCGCGTCCTCCTCACAATGGCAGCCGTAACAACCAACGGCGATGCCGCCGCCAATGCTCTCGACGATATCAAGCCTCCAGCTGGAGTAGTCCTGCCTCCTCGCGAGATTCGAAATGTTCTTGAAAAGACAGCCGGTTATGTAGCGCGAAACGGCGCCGTCTTCGAAGATCGCATTCGCGAAAAGGAACGATCAAACCCGAAATTCAGCTTTCTCAACCCTTCCGATGCCTACCATCCCTTCTATCAATGGCGACTAGATGAGGTCAGGAGTGGACGTGGTACAGCGATCGCTGCTGGTCGCGTGGGCGAACCTGCGGCCGAGGCTCCCAAGCCTCAGGGACCCCCGAAGCCTGCTGATTACCTGTTCTCCGCGCGAACGCCTCGCATCAACCGAAAGGACCTGGATGTAATTCAACTATCGGCTCTCTTTGTAGCCAAGAACGGACGGCAGTTTATGACACAGCTGGCTCAGCGCGAAGCTGGTAACCCTCAATTCGGCTTCCTCATCCCCAACCACACTCTCCACAACTTCTTCCAGCATATTATTGACCAGTACACAACGTTATTACGTGCAAGCGGTCTCGGCGGAGAAGGTGGCAAGCTTCAAGAAGAGCGCATAAAGGAGCTCGAAGCCAACATTAATGATAAGTTCCTTGTGTTGAACCGCGCCAAGCAACGAGCCGAATATGCCAAATACGTCGAATCGGAAAAACAGAAGAAGGAGGAGGAAGAGGTCAAGGCCAAGGAAGAGTTTGCGATGATCGACTGGGGCGACTTCGTTGTTGTCGAGACAATCACTTTCAACGAGGCCGATGAGCATGCCAACCTCCCACCTCCAACTAACCTGTCCGATCTTCAGTACGCTTCGCTCGAGGATCGCAACAATGCGTCTATCAGCGCCAGCCTTAGAATTGAGGAAGCCATGCCTGACGAAGACACGACTTACAACGCATACCCTAATCAACCCGCCCCCTATCCCACCGCCCCTCAACAGCCAGCCTACCAACCCGCTCAAATGCCCCCTCCTGTGCAGCCATACTCTCCTGTTCCACAAGCGCAACCACAGCAACCGCAGCGATCAGCCCAGGAGGAAGAAGAGGAGCGCCGGATTCAGGAACGCGCAGAGCAACAAGCACGAAAGCAACAGGCTACTGCTGAAGCACGTGGTGGTGCTCCCCCCATGAAGATCAAGGAGAACTATGTACCTCGTGCCGCACAGAAGGCTGCCAACAGACAGGGTGCGCAGACAGCGCTGTGCCCCAACTGTAAACAGCAAATTCCCATGAATGAGCTCGAGGCTCACATGCGAAGTAAGTGGTGAATCCTAACCTTTCATTTAGTCAGAATGCTAACCTGCTTGTAGTCGAACTTCTCGATCCTCGCTGGAAGGAACAGAAGGCCAAGGCGGACACACGCTATGCATCCTCTAACACGATACATGTGGATGTCGCCAACAACCTCAAGCGACTTGCTAGCCAACGCAGCGATGTTTTCGATCCTGTTACTGGACAGGCCATTTCTGAGGATGAGCTAGCGCGCAGAAAGAAGGCCGCCATCCACAGCTACGATGGCGCCATGGATGCCAAGAGCCAAGCACAGCTGGGTCATATGCAGAACGTTAACGTGGAAGATCAGATCCGCGCTATTCACCAAAAGTTCGCTGACAAGAAGTGAGGAACTCGGTAATGGGCAGATTGTACCCGATCGAAGACGACGACGACGAAGAAGAAGAAGAAGAAGAAGAAGAAGAAGAAGAAAAGGAGATACTGGCCAGCCCCTCAAGGGAGCACGCCGTTCTCGTGTACACGGACCATGTGTAAAACTACATGTCGCGGTAGGCGTTGTAGGTCGAGGCCCCAAGGTGAGGCACATCTGGCGTATGGCGTTTCGTTAATCATATGGGCTTATACTTGTTTGATGCAGCTCAGTTCTTGCACGAGAGCGTTGGGACGCGGAATCGAGAATGTCTGAGGTAGTAGATTGGCTGAGAATTGGGTGAATGGGCTGCTAGGAGATGATCGGAAACGTACATCTTCAACTACGGACGTACCATGTCATGCCGCAAGACAGATGACAGGCCGTTGGCCTTGCTCGTGATGGGCAAATCCTTGAATCAGAAGTAAAGATGTCTCGCGCCAACGCAGCTTGGTTCGATACTATATAATGAAGCATTCTAGACTGTTGCTCTGACGCTCTTAGGGAGCACCTCGAAGCCCTATCACTTGAATAAAAAAAAAAAGGTCAATTCTTCCGTAATTTTCAATACTCACAGGACAAGTGAACCAATGTTGTCTTTGAAATACATTAGCCGTTATATTTAGGTCTCATGTTTAGTTATTGGTTGGATATCTCTGTCTTCGTTCTGACTTGTACGATGCAATGTCGTAACGCTCATGGTTACACAAACAACAAAAATGGAGCCCGAGTGACCCGAAACAGGCTTTAATACCCGTCAACGTACATATTCTTGAACGGCAACATCACTGACTAAGGAAACGACAAAAAGGTAAGGTACTTATGATTATCCTGGTCCTCCACCAATTGCTCAAGTACCCCCGCCCTGTCCTTGTTTCCCCCCACCTCCACTTCTACCTCCGACCTGATTCATCTCATGCGACAGCCTGAACTGGAGTGAACATCACTCTCTACACTCTATACGACATCACCACCAGCCTCAACCGCTTCTTTGCGCCGATAGTCGACCGCGATCTACACCTACTATAACCTTAACCACTAAACTCCCTACAACATCACCAAACATGGCGTCCGATCAGGACAACTCCGGCCTCGATGCGCCCGGCTCACAATTCCACCGACCAATCTTGCAATCTATGCCCGATACGCGACAGCAGAGCTTTGATGAGATCTACGGTCCTCCCGAGAACTTCCTAGAGATTGAGGTGCGCTCTCTTGTCCCTCATGCGCCTTATCCGCGACCACACATCGTCAGACGGACAAGGAATCTACGCAGGAATTGCTAAAAGCGCCATATATAGGTCCGCAACCCAAGAACACATGGTATGGGCCGCCACATGTACACGGACTACGAGATCCTCTGCCGCACAAACATACCTGCCTTCAAGCTCCGTCAGAGCAGCGTCCGTCGTCGATACTCCGACTTCGAGTACTTCCGCGACATTCTGGAGCGCGAGAGCGCCCGCGTTACCATCCCTCCTCTGCCTGGAAAGGTCTTCACCAACCGCTTCAGCGACGATGTTATCGAAGGTCGTCGCGCAGGCCTCGAGAAGTTCCTCAAGATCGTCGTCGGCCACCCCCTACTGCAGACGGGGAGCAAGGTCCTGGCTGCCTTTGTCCAGGGTGAGTTTGTCGCCATGTCTATCTTTGCCATCATGATGTCTAGGTTGACACAGAATCGCAGACCCTAACTGGGATCGCAACGCTTGGTGACGCCTCCGTCTGATCTGGCCTTTCAAAGCCATGTCTTCTCGCTCTCGCTCTCCATCCCCAACTTCAGCCCCGCGCCAGCCTCGAAAGCTCCGTAAGCGGAATCCGGCTCTCAACCAGCGAGATGCCCTTCTCGACAGCATGCCCTCCCCGTGACTTCGTGGGAAAAGTCAAGGGAAAGAAAAGAAAAGAAAAGAAGCGAAGCGAAGCGACAGGAGAGGGTGGAATTGGCGTTCCTCTTCACGTACATACTATTCTCTTTTTTCATGTGGGAAAAGCAAACTCTGGTCCAGTCATTATGTTTTCAGCCCAAAGCTGTTCTTTCAACTTGCATCCCATCCTACACTCGAAGCTCTGGGACTCCCTTCTTTAGCTTGGGGCGTTGATGGGCTGATGGGTTATCTTGTATCCATATCATCTACTCTCAATAACAAGAGTCATCCGACTTATGAGACCCAGACGATGAAGTTAAAGCGCATTGTTTAGAACACAATATCAAAGTCAGCAAAGTGGTTTTGATGTTCATTCATCCTGGCTTTCAATCATCGTCACACGGAGAGAGTGCGCTCTTCTCCAGAATGAGCATAAGTTTCTGAATCAGCGTGTGATGATATCCAAAAAAACAAAAAAAAACAAAAAAAAAACAAAACAGAGGCGCCTCTCTTATTATACATAATTTCGTACATGGCCTTTGTGTGAGCATGAGCATAAGCATGAGTGTAGGTGTTTACATTTCCCTCTCTACTGATCAATCCACTCATCAATCCACTCGCCGAACGCCGAAAAATCAATACGCCTTAGCCACGCCGTCTCCCCTTTTGTTAGTTTCTCGTAATTCTTTATGTCCCAGCTTCATCTGAAGATCTTGGGTTTTGTACATTGATACAAGAGCGAGTAGTGTTTGTGAAACTTTCAAAGCTTCATCGCGACTCGTGTCGGATAGTGTTACAGGACATCGATGAGCGGATCGGTTCTAGGTAGCGCCCTAGTTTTTGATCGCTTTGTGTCGAATCAGTGCGTTGCCCATTCATAGAACGGTTTACGCAGGTGTGTGAAATAGTCGAAGGATGCCTTCATACATGGCAAACATGATGGCGGCACTAGGTACTGTTCGCATCAAGTGAGGTGTCAGACCCCCGTACAGACCCATGACACCCTCTTCGAGCCAGACAAGCTTGAAGCATTGAACAAGGCCAGTGTATTTAGGCAGTCCATTCTCCATGGGCGCTTGTCGAAGTCGCGTTCGCGCAACCTATTTCATCCTCGTCAGTATCCTGAAAAGATTCCCATGTCTCAAACCCATGACGTACCTCGTGAGGATAGGCGATAACAGCAGCGACCAGCTTAGCGCTTCCAGCGGCGAAACCCTTTCCAGTCCAGTCGACAGTCTTATCCCACCAGGTCAGTTCACGGCCACTACGAACGATCATGTTGTGTCTGCGAGCTAGAGACGCCTTCATTTGCTCATAGAGCATCCATTGCATCGTTGACTCTACCACGCCGAGGTAACTAGCACTCATGCCACGGTAGAGACTTCGAATACCCTCGTCCCGGATGATTTGACGTATACAGTCGTAGCTGTTGCGATATTTGCGCATTTGCGCACCGCCAGCTGCAACATTCTTGTCCAGCTGTAGCCGAGTCTTGATCATCCAGATAGGGTTTGTAGCCGTTGAGGTAATGACGCCGGCTGCTACACCAGCCGATAGATGGACCCAAGGCGCTTCTACACCATTGTTGAAATGCTCAGATATTAAGCGTTTTCCATTGCCGTAGACATAGAAGTTGATGGATCGAGCTGGTACGACTCCAACTGAGGTAGGGCCAAGACCCTTGAAGAGTGCTCGCCAACCCTCATTCCTGTATACTGAGCCGAGAATCTTGAGCGTGTCGTTCAGGTGATATAGAGCGGCTCGGGCAGGGTTTAGTCGGCCAATGACTTGAGCTTGAGCTTCGCGTTGAGCTCGGATCTGGGCCTGGTAGAAATCGGATTGCAATCGGGTCTTTAGCACATCGAGGGGGGCTGTAACTGCAGCGGCAGTCATACCTCCTACACTATGAACACAATCAAGTCAGTCTCGTAGCTCCCCGCAAATTAGTCTTACGATAAGTTGTCGCTAGCTAGTTGAGGATTACATGGAAGTTAACATACCCGCCAGCAAACATGTGAACCCATGATTTAGCAAAGGGCAATGCCTTAACATTGCCCTGGATAGGGGTGTCGTCAGGAATTACGTCGCCAGTCTCCCGTGACTGGATGAGTGCCGAGTGATCGATTGGTGAATGGGAATGATGGAATGGCTTCTCGTCGCGGCTCGACATGATGTGCGACGTAGGCTGATGGTGTGACATGGTGAGGTGCAGTTTTCAGGTGTGAGGTAAGAGGGGGGTCTTGATCTCCGTCAATATTGGTTGTTCCGTTGCTTTACTCGTTCCTTCAGTCGATTCGTCGTTGGGTTTCGATTTTGCGCAGGACCGTCCGGTCAATAAGAGCGACCTGTAGTGAAGCCTGTCGATACCGTATAATTGAAAAAGCAGGCGAAGGTAGTACGATGATTAGTGAGCGATGAGACAAGACACCGGCCAGTCGCCAAGTATTTGTTGATTAAGAGGAATCGCCTCTGGTGATTGGAAAAAGATGGAGAATCTTTTTCATGAATCAGCGAAGCATTAGCAGCAGTGGCTCATTAGCGGTACAAGAGGTCATTAGTGCCTTATCTAATCGCCTCCTGCCAAAACTTTTTTTCCACGGCTGCCACTGGATGAGATGTGTCTCGATCCGCAATGGAAGTGGCGCCGGCGGGTCTTCAAGGTACGTACTCTTTTCAACAGCAACTTCCGGGCCTTATATGTGGGTCCAAGAGTGCTACACTTAAAGCCGATTAAAGCCAAAGATAAATAATGACGAAACACAAATGATGGCTGTTCTTCAAATGTGGTAAGATGCCTGAAGCAGATTGAAAATGTATTTATATTCATTATATTCATAAAACGTTGACTTCTTCTCGCACATCTCTTCTTCCTTGTCAAGCCATCTCATGTATTGACTCTGACAAGTCGGTACTTTCATGCGTAAAACGCCAGCGGGGCTATTCTGACTGATGCAGTATCAGCTGGCTGAAGGATTCAACGAACCATCACCACCCCTATACGTACTATTCGAAGGTGTTGCCAGCGAACTCGCCAACGCCGTGGCGTTTGGTCCAGGTGCTAATGTTTCGACCGAATGGTTGCTGTGATCCGACCGGGCTGATTGCCCCATTCCAAAAGGGAGCCGGTGTCGTTCTGCACTCAGATCGAATCGGTGCATCGACGCAGTCGACGGCTCCATTGTACTAGGAAGATGCCCGTTGTCCCGACTAGGAGGCCTCGAACCTTCATCCGTACCGTATGTTCCTGGTGTTCTATCCCCAGACGTTCTGCCTGCTTCTTGCCTCTCTCCAAGTCGACTTGAAAGTCCGTCTTTGGGGTCTAATGTGTCAGGAACTCGTTCACTATCTGAGTGCCCATCAACATCCATTTCATCCCTGAGACCCATGTCTCGCTTGAGTTGTCGAAACTCATCATCCGTGACTGTTTTCCAACTGCATTTTGCATGCTTTTTGGTACATCCTGAGCATGCTGTCAAATGTTTGACACATTCAACCCTGAGTCGCCGACAGCGATCGCACGGTGGGGTGATCACATCCCCCTTACCCAGCTGGTCAGTCCTTTGGGTAATCAGAGACCGGAAAGCTGCCTCGCGGCTGTCCATCACAGGCTGCACTGTTGTCTCTGCTGTATGGCCACTGTATCTCGGACCGTGCGCTTGAGAGTGGGTTACGCTGTGCGAAGGAGATGGTTGACCAAGAGTGGTTATAGGAATTCCTGTGACTGAAGTTGACCGAGATGGTGGTGGTGAAGCTGAAGCTGCGAGAAATTGCTGCAGCAAATCTGCATGTAAGTCATAGCCGGCGCTGAAGTTGGCCGTTCGCTGTGAACTGCTACTGCCGGTGCTGTTAGTGGGCTGATATCGTGACGGCGCTGTGTCCTGTGTGCTCCTGCGTCGACGAATATCCTGCTTCCTCTGCCCCAGCCGATGGTTAAGTATACGAGCTCTTGCCGCCACTTCGTCAGCCTTCTTGTACAGAATTGAGGTTCTTTGTTCGAGAATATCCAATGTCGCCAGTTCTGCCGTCTCATCCTCCTCGAGGGGGTGGTCCAGGGGGAACCGATCCAAAGCGCCAGACCATACCAAACGCCAGTCGTCCTCCATAATCTCCACCTGTGAGCCTTTGAGAACAAATTGGCAGCAACGAGTGCCATCCGCCTTCTGAAAGAGGGTGAAATCCTTTGGGTTTGATCTCGCAAAACTGACAACATCCAGCCAACTTATAGGGTTGGAGAAGGGCTGAAGTGGTGTCGTCTTGATTGGCCCATCGAAAAACTTCTCAATGCCTCTCAAAAGTCTTGGACCGGTAAGTTTAGCCCCGAGACTTGCTGCAAGACTCTCATGCCTGTCCAGCACGTCTGATGCGCGTCAGTAAATGGTATCCCATCAATGGTTTCAACGATTCTCTTGGCATCCTTACTCTCATATTCGCCAATCAGACCAATGATGTCGGCAAATGTGTCTGCGTCACCCTTTACGAGACTTAAATGCGATGCATTTGATCTTGGGAGATAGTGTATATAACCGGGAACGCCTTTGAGGTTGGGTTAGCATATCCTCCAAGCGAACAAGCTGTGCCATCGCACCAAGACAGAAAAGCCGGATACAAAAGCAACAAGCATGTGCGTCCCTGGAGGAGTCGAGCTGAACGCTACTTCCGGTGAGGAGTCAAACCAAGAGCATCGGCTTTTCGAGTGCCGTCTCGCTTGCGCGTGCCATCAGGCGACGACATGCATTGAAGAATGTAGGAGACACGAAGACACATGCAAGTGTGCAACGACGACAAGGTCAAGGCAAACAAGACAGTCTTGTATGTGGTGCTACAAATGAAACGTCTCAGGATTTGAGGCGACACAATATGGTGCAGGCTTTGACGGCAGTTGTCATACTAGACATACCTTGCTGAAGAGATGTAGGTGCGTGCTGAGCGCGACCTTGACCACCGGCATCATCGACATCACGCTTTCGTTTTGCAGGCTCCGAGTCGGAAGTATGGCCCATGATGGGTGATTGATGGGTGTAAATGTAGTATGTTGACCAAAAGGTCGAGATTGATAGACGAGCCTGGATGCCGTGTGACAGAATGAGGCGCTAACGCTTGACCAACAAACGTCCTAGGCGAGATTGAACCCTGAAATGCACTGTGAAGCGGACAGATGTGCTTGGATTGCGCTGAAAAGTGGACAGAGTAGGGAGATAGATATCAAAGCTTCTCTGAGAGATTTGACCATAGGACGAATTAAGAGTCAGGTGAGTGGCAACGTCGCAAAGGTATTGCGACCGGGATTCCAGTTGATCGATTGAGTGATGGGAGAGGAGAAGAGATGAGAGAGAGGGGGGGACGAGAGGATGGGACAACGACAGCGGTTATTGGATATTCATGGCGACAGAATGAAGCTGGAATAAGTTGACGGCGGATTGAGAGGATATGCCGAATTTGTACTATCAGAGAGTCCGTTCCCCCAGATAGATACCTTAGATATGCAGGTAAATGGGCGCCAAGAGGAGAACAATTGTTGATTCTCCGTGGAGCAGGCTCGATTTTATTCCAGCACAGAAAATCCCTCGCGCAAAACAACGCAGCGAACTACGACGAGTAACGTTGGAGTCCAAGTGGGTGAAGAGGAGCCTTCAAGAGTTAGAAAAAAGGAGATTGAAAAGGGTTCAAATATTGGACAGGCTGGGGAAGAAGCACAAGGAAATACGGAAAGGAGACGGCAGCCCTTTCGAGCAAGTACAAGTAGAAGAGTAGAAAGTGCCGGGGAATCGGGACCATGTGGGGACGAGAGCAGCGGAACGAGGTGCGAGGCCGATGGAAAGTGACAACGGTTGGGTATGTCAATTGGAATGGATATAAATGGAGGGTACGTCAACACCAAAATCTCCGACTTATAGTGCCTAGGTAATAAAAAGGACGACGACAGTTGGTTTTTTCGTTCGAGGATGAAAGACTTTCTTTTTGGAAAGCTCAGAGAAAAGAAGTAATGAGGTAGGCCAAGAGGATTTAAGGACAAAGACCGGTACGCAGTAGCAACAGGCGAGACACAAATGCCCTGGTGATGCCATATACCTGGGTACTGCAACCACTGCCAGCTGCCAGGCTCAAGACCCAGTGCTACTGTAGCTTGATTTCCCTTTTCAGACAGCTCATGATGAATATCAAGAGGCCTCCTCTGAGGAGTCAAGCACATGCCAAAAAAACAACTCATAGACCTACAATGAGAGTCACATATTACTCCTGTCAGTCTGTACATAGGCGCCTTAATGCATGTCCCCGCGCGGGATCTTTGTATGAGGCTGTGCTGCTGCAAATCCCCAAGGTAGAGTAGCTTGCACCGATGGAGGGAGGGATGATTGATTCACAGGCGGTAAAGAGGAAAAGAGACAAGCTCAAGCTGCAAGGATCCAGTTTCAAGTCAGATGAGTGAGGCAATATCACTGGCGCTGGCTGCATCATCCCGCTCGTCGATCTGTTACCGCAATTCGCGACGGTGGTCTCCGAGGCACGCGAGCGATATATTTTGTCTTGCTTGCACTTGTACTTGCACTTCCACTTGCATCTACGGATATTACAGGTCCAGTAGTATCACCCTCGGTATTGCGGCACTGAAAGTCGGGAAGTGACCATCACTAATCGACAAAGCTCTACTGCATTTTGCTAGACTTAGTTTTGATGATCAGTATCTGTCCTGCAGCAGGCAGACTAGACCAGACAATTACGCGGTGTGAGTTATGATTATCGTATTCACATGAAGAAGTGAGTGTTGCTGTATCTAAATCCTGCCACTCATTGGTCGAATCGTATGTATCAAGCTCAAGGCCAGCTTTCTTCTCACGATCCACTCTCGAGCCAAATTCACACGTATCTGACCAAACACAGCCAAGATTCACACCAGCATATCTCCATAATTGTATTAGCACCACTGACCCCACCAGAGCCATCACAAGTTCCAACTTCATCCCAAACCACAAGCTCATCACCAATATCCCACCCCATCTCCTCAATCTAGCCCCCCGAAGATACGCTATGTCCGATAGACCCTCTCACCGAGGCGGCCGCGGTGGCCAAGGCTCGCATCCACGAGGTGGGCGCGGAGGCGGTCGTGGAGGAGGCGGCGCGGGCAGCGCCCAGCAGGAGCGCGAGAGACCCAAGAAGGAGAACATTCTTGACTTGGGCAAGTACATGGACAAGCAGATCACCGTCAAATTTAACGGTGGTCGTGAGGGTATGTTGATGCAAATTGCGTCCCAGGGGTTCCCAGTCACTAACTTCTGGTTCAGTCAAGGGCACATTGAAGGGCTATGATGCTCTTATGAACCTGGTATTGGACGATGTACACGAGGTTGTTCGAGGTATGACGCGCGACTCCTACAAACCATCTCCTGATCCATATCCCATTCGTTCATGCATACGTGCCTGTAGCTAACACAACGACTACAGACGACGAAGGCAACGACTCCACTCGATCCCTTGGCCTTGTAGTTGTTCGAGGTACTCTCCTTGTTCTCGTCAGCCCAGTCGACGGCAGCGAAGAGATTGCCAACCCTTTTGTGCAAGCGGAGGATGATTGAGGAGTCAACTGTTGTCGAGCTGGAAACGAATATTACGACAAAGGCAAACAACAAAACGTCCCACCTGGAGCTGGTACAATATATACGGCCGTGCCAAGTCTGGCTTATATCCGAGAAACCTAGCGACACAATTACATCGCCAGCTACTAGCATGGTATTTTGGATTATGCATGGGCATCAAAAGCAGCGTCTTACGAAAACCCCTGGCTTCAACCGTGAAATCATCACGTTGACCGCCACTTCATAGAATATTGTAATGAATCAAGGCAATATATCATATTGAAAAGGCAAATACGCTACTTCTGTCTCGCCATCTCGTCTCTCTCTGCTTCAGAACCACCACTAACCTCTGCCATAGACACACACAGTCTAAAAATCATCAGCCATGGCAGACCATCATGAATCTGTAGATTGCCTCCAATGTCCCAACCCCCACGGCATCATATGGCATGAGGCCAGAAATCTTCTGGCGCTTTTGCCAGTTCTGAGTACCTGACTGATCCAAGACGATGCCTTTACAAGTACCCAAGGTTTCGTGATTGTATGAGACACTGTCCTCAAAAATTGGTGCTCTTTGTTGTTCTGTCTCTGTTGTTCTTCTGGCCACGTTTCTTGATAGCCGGGGCGTCCTTGTCGTTCCGAGGATTCAATCCTTCCTGCAAGTCGTCGTTTGATCCATCCTCAAGCAATGACGGAGGCTTGCTTGGGCCTGCCTTGGCGTTGCACACTAATCTCCTCTCGAAGTTTCGGCATAACTCGCTGAGAACCTCTGGTGACGAGTCTGATTCGCATTGAGACCTTGTTTCCTCCTGATGTGTTTGTCTCCATGGAAAATATTCTGTTGCCCTGTAGGACTTTGGCCTCGTGGGAATAGAAGTTGTACGAGACTGGCTAGGACCAATACCCACCAATTTACCATCGAATCTAGCCCCCAACCCTCGGTCTGACCTTTTCTAATGTCCTCGTGGGTATTGAGGCCTTGCACCGCGATTCTCTGAAACTTGCCGCGATCCAGGTTGTTGTTCGTGCTGGGACTAGAAGCTTCGACCTGATTTGCTCGCCTTGACAAGTTCTCCGAAGGAATTCGCCAGCATCTTTTTAAGCTCCTTGTAGCTGACGAGGAAGCTGGTCTGTTCATCTCGACTGGTGAGACAAACCCTCTCCTCCGTACCAATATCTAGTTTGCTCATACAACGAAGCATGTGTCCCATATCCAGAACTGGATTACCGTTGCCATCCACTTGATGAAAAACATAATCTCTGAAGAGTTTGAGCATATACCGCTCACCATTTTCGGACCAATTCTGATCTCCATTAAAGTCATATCGCTCGTTGATGGTTGCGAGTTTCATCATCAGTCTGGCTGCCCTACCGTTCTCCACCTCACGCATGACGTCGGCGCGGGCCTTGTCATTGGCTTGAAGCATTTGGTCGAACGTGGATGTAATACGACCAGCAATTCCGCGTACGAACTCGTCTATGCCTTTCTGGGCGGGTGGTTGCTGAGGGGTAAGGAGCCACAGCACAGTATCCCGCAGTTCGACTGAATATACCCTTGACAATTGTTCCAAAGATATGTTAAAATTAGTGAGATGGACTGGCAGAGTGTTAGTCGTCAGACAGAGCAATAGCCGGCCGAATTGAATAAAATCTTCTTGCTGAAGCTCTTGAATGGATCGATGAGCATCATATTGAACGACGTCCAAGATAGAGCATGCACTGAGACGGATGCGGCCCTTGTCTGTAAGAATAATCTTGCTAGGGTCGATGCATCGTGCTGCCAAATTGACCGAATGGATAGCCTGGAGCGCATTGGCGATCTGTGAGATGTAACCCCACAGGACGTTCTCAGTAACGGGTGTTTTAGCTTGGAAACGTGTACCATGGGTACTGCTCGGGGTCAAGTGAGCCTCAACTAGTGTTTTGGAGAGGGGGAAATAGTTTTGTACAAAGATGAGTGAGCTGTCCCCGAAAGCGCGGGTGGTAAACGCATCGATGATAGAAACCACGCTGCCATTGTTGATGCGCCGCCACTCTTTGACAAGCCTAATGGCATTCTCGTTGGTGAGTCTGTAGCCTTCTAATCGCCTGAGACAATAAGTGTGACCCGACTTGGTTTGTGTAGCTTTATAGACCCAGCTCGGATAGCCGAAGATATTAGCATTTTTCCGATGGGTTGTATCCAAGGGTACCAAGTTGTGGTAATTGTCGAGTTGGGGTAACTGCGAGTTGGGGAGAACTTGACCAGTCGCTTCAAGCTTATTGACAATCTCAATTCGGTCTTTCTCAGCGATAAAAAAGTCGTGAGGAACACGATGATATGGCATCAAATCATCTCGACGTTGCCCAGCGGGGAAGTATAAGTGATGTAGCAGAGGTTGGACAGGAGCAGTAAATGCATTTTGTGCTGGGAAATACCCTGGCCCATGGCCACCGAGAGCTCCTGGATCTTCAGCATAAGGGTTGTACTGAGGAGTAGTAATGCCTTGATTCATAGTAGGCACAGTGAATGGGTCATAAGAGATCCCGCCATCTTGACCGGAGCCATTTGCGGAAGTAGTCTATCTAATTAGCGGAGAGTCTCGATATCAGCAGTACTAGTTCATACCGTGCTGTTCACGTCAAAGTTAGGGGTAAATTCGCGGACAGTTGCAGGATTGAAGACGCTGCTGTCGCCGTCCTGGGGCCCAACCGGGGTAGCGGCTTTACAAACATTTTGTCAGTTGACTGACACAAGAATGAGGGTACTTATGGGGGACGTACAGCCCAAGCCACGTGGTGTAAAAGCTGGAGCGCTGGCAGCTTGTGAAGAGAAGGTGGCCTTTTTGCTTCCAACGCTAGCGGGCGTGAAAGATGGCGATTCAACATTGAGTGCTTTCTTGGATCTGGGTTCATCATCATTAGCCATGCTGGAGGTCCGGAATCGTCGTGTGAGTTGAGTTGCTGAATATGCTCGCAAGAGTCAACTTGAGTTAGAAAGAGTGTGGGATATCATGTGACTGAAGTAGATACATGGGAGCGTTGTGTTTTGGAAGAGTCAAAGTAAAGTAAAGTTGGCAAGTCATTGGTGATGAGGGAGTATCGGCCGATGAGCGGAGACGTCATGCGACATACGGCCCTTCCTGCTGCAGCATTGAAGCCTCCCGTCTACAGAGAAAAAGTATGTAACCACTGTACACAATGATCACTTACAAGCCTCATTAACAAACCCATCATGAACCGACAGTGCGAGGCTTTCATGGCTGAAGTGTGTAACTTTATAAGCCAAGCGCAGTCGGATCGAATTTGGGTACTGCCAACTGTTGCATCCTGGGTCGGGTCCATCCATTCCGAAAACAACAAACAAACAAAACAAAAGTTTGAGTAACCTACATATCTGAATTGGAGTTATTTTTGTTCTGGTCGTGACTAAAGGCACAACCTTGGTCCTCGTATCGACAATGGCCATAAATAAGTACGTTTCGGCATAGTGTATCTTTATTTTCTGGAAGAGCGCAGGTCAGCGTTCATGCTGGAGTTGATTTGATGGTGGGGTGTGTCGATATCGTGGGCTGGATGGAAGGGCAAACGAACCGCGTCCTTTGGGTCTCGGGGATCCAACTTGGCGTCGTAGATCGGCCGTTTGATATCGCGAAGTCGCCATGGTCAGTTATATAGTGTTCAAGGTAGTGCAGCCCGCTTGGCTGTGTTTACGACGTCTGAGAGAGGAGGATGTTAGCAAGCTGCCGACTGAGAAATGATCTTGTGCAGACAACAATGCCCACAGGACCTAGGCTGAATACTGACAAAAACAGCACCTACTTGACTCTGGCAAGCATTTCCCATTGTTCAATTGATCGAGGCGAGCGGCCGCCCATGGAGTAACGAGACGAACGGTGGGGTCCAGCGGCTGGCCGTTGCAGACCAGCTTGAACAGTGATTAAAGCGCGGGAATCCAACGACCGTGTTCGAGGGGGAACAAGGCGCGGGCCGTCGCCTCTTGTAGCGGGAGCAAGCAAAGTCTTGCGAGGTCGGGAGGAGAGGAGAGGTTGAGGTAAGGTAGGTATGAGGAGTTGAACGAGTGGTTGGATTAGGTGCGGATGTGGATGTGGGCGGTGGGGGGGCAGTTTTGGTGGAGGGACTAGAAGAACTAAGGTACCTTAGACACTTCAGTTGGGTTGGGTGAACAAGCCTGCAGTGTCGAGAGCCCAGCAATGCAATGCGCCTAATCCTAGTATCTTTTCTATTATTTTTGTATGGAAATATACTTGGACATGTGTCTCCACGGCATGACGCCAAACCTGAAGCCAGTTCGTTGTTCCCTAACAAGACACCAATAATATCATTGTCCCGAAGAATAACCCACTCCAAAACGGGTTTAATCTGACTTTTGATAAGCAAGCCCGCCCACTTTAGCTCTGGAGCGCTTGATGCCATCATTCGTCAACCTCATCTCTAGCTCTCTTCTTTCGATCAACATACAAGAGATACTTCAATAGAGCCCATTTCAAACTTCTTTTTATCTTCGACAGTTTGAACTTTCTAATTTTCTTCCACACTCCTTTTATTCAGTTATATACAGCGAAACCGGAATCCTCCAACCACTTATTTACGAATGCTCAATGTATTGGATCTTATAACACCGTGGGGTTACACCACAAGCGAGACGTAGACCGCATTCACTCTTCGTTCCCGCACATCTGAACTCGGTTCCTTTCCCCTCTTCTTGCTGTTCACCTGAGAGGCATTCTTCGAACCCTGCAACAAGAGCAGTGCGGATGATATAGGTCACAATATGGCTGAAGGCGACATGGACTTGGGACAGCTGTCCACTACTCAGCAGGAGGCCCTTGATCAATATACACAAGTGACCAACCAAGAGATCAGCGAAGCTATTCCGCTTCTCCGACGCTCCGAATGGAATGTTCAGGTATCAAACTCTCTTACTTACTCTTTTCATCCTTCTAACGATGCATCATAGATCGCAATCGCCAAGTTCTTTGACGGCGAAGTTGCAGACCCAGTAGCTGCAGCACAACAAGAAATACCCCGAGCGACAGCGCGGCATGAAAACCTACAAGAGAGCCTCTTTGATGAGGCAATTCGTGCCCCTCGGGCTTCACCACGACAGCGCACTGATCTAGCTCCGAGAATCGTGCCTCCGAACCCTGTCACAAACCGAACTCCATGGTTGCTGGGTCTGCTCCTCACACCCTTTAGCTTAGGATGGAGAGCTGCCTCGACTCTATTTCGGACTTTGATCTATGCGCTGTCCTTCTTGCCCGCCTCGATTCGGCCGCGGGCTGTTACGAGCAGAATCTCAACAGGCTTCAGAGGCACCAATGGTCGACGACCTCTCATGCCTCGGGACACAGCCTCGAGATTCAAGCGAGAGTTCGAAGAGGAGTATGGGGAGAACGAATTGCCCTTCTTTGAGGGCGGTGTCGCTCAGGCGCATGATCAAGCCAAGAAAGACATCAAGTTTATGCTTGTGGTATTGATGTCGCCTGAGCACGACGATACCGAGTCTTTTGTAAAAGAGACTTTACTGGCACCAGAAGTGGTCAACTTCATCAAAGATCCTTCCAACAACATAATTCTGTGGGGCGGAAACGTCTTGGATTCTGAGGCATACCAAGTGGCTCAGGAGTATATCTGTACCAAGTTTCCCTTCTCGGCATTGGTTTGCCTTACACCAAAGGAGGGTAGTACACGAATGGGGATCGTCAAGCGACTCGTTGGACCCATGCCCCCCTCCACCTACCTATCAGAGCTTCGAGCAGCAATCGAAAAGTACGGTGCAGATCTGGATGGAGTCCGCGCGGAGCGAACAGCCCAGGAAGTAACAAGAAACTTACGAACTGAGCAAGACTCGGCCTACGAACGGTCACTAGCTATTGACCGAGAACGCGCACGCCAGAAGAGAGAAGCAGCGGCGGCCGCAGCAGCAGCAGAGATGCGCGCGCAGGAAGAAGCAGAGGCAGCAAAGAGACTCGAAGAGAAGCGCGAGCAATGGATTGCATGGAGAGCTACAACTATTGTACCCGAGCCACCAACCAGCGATAAGAGCGTGGTACGAGTCGCACTCAAGATGCCCGAGGAATCGGGTATCGGCCGAATTGTGCGGCGGTTCCCTCAAGATGCTTCGCTGGAGGACCTATATGCCTTTGTGGAGTGCTACAGTGTCCTCAAAGAGGATGGTGCAGCGGGTGTTGATAAGCCGGGGGAGTACGAGCACGAGTACAAGTTCCGAATCGCCTCAATCCTCCCCAGAACGGTGTACGAGCCCAGCACAACAGTGACGATGGGGGAGAAGATTGGACGGTCAGGAAATCTGATTGTGGAGGACATGTCACCGGATTCGGAAGATGAGTCGGACGACGAGGGTGATGACGAAGACTAGGAGGCGGAGGGTGGTCAGTCAGTACCTAGCTAGCGTCAAGAGGACATGACCAGCGGTCGTCTGTTATGGGAGACTTTTCATGGCGGTCAAGAGCTGTACTGTTATATAAAGAAGAATAGACACGACTTTGACTACAAGAGGGTGTCGTGGGAGCATGTGTTGGAGGCCTGGGTGACAGGAAACGGTGGCGCTTATCAGATGCTCGCTTGTGGGCTACACCAGCGCAAAGAAAACTACCGACAGGTTTGAGTGTCTGTCGGACTTATACAACCTGAAGTCCGCAGCAATTTAACGAATACTACGAGACCCCTGTCAACCTTACGGCGTATGGCCGTATGCCATCTCTGACGGGAGTGTCAGATTTTTGAGACAAGCATGATCTTGGTAGATGAGGCTTACGTAGTTCAAGCTTATAAGTTGACACATTCTACCACTCACGATTAACGGCGTCTACTGTATGGTAAAGGTTGCACTATAACGTTAACAGCCTCTGCAGCTTTCAAACTTCGGGCCGCGTGTTAGAGATCCAGAAGAACGGCTCCCACTGTGGAGATAGCGCAGATCTTCACCTTTTAGATGAACACTCCGCATATTGAAATGCCACGCGTTCTTGTTTGTCCGTCTCTCAGATGAACGAACCATGGTGAACGAGCCCGACACATTTCATGACAAAGCCCAGAGCGAAGCCAAGACACGATGCCAGTACTAATGCTGAGGGTTAGTGTGTAATGCTAATAAAGTAATGAATGTCATGTGTTATGGCGACGATAGAGAGGGGTTGATTGCGTAGGGTGATGAGGCTGTGCAACGGCGGCCGCTTTACAGTTGGGTTCAAGGTAGTTACTAAGTTATATTTGTTGATAATTAGCCCATTGTCTAGATCCTTAAGTTTATTTGATGCGTAAATTGATATCTTCTCTTTCCTTGCGTTTCAACTTTTTTTTGCCTATCGCAAGATTGCTCTATTTCGACCTTGTAGGACCCTGCAAATCCCAGCCCAAAGAGTGGGTGACGCACGGGGCTGTATTAGCGGGAGGCGCATCACGGACCCTTGACAACTCCGAACTTTGAATATCGACGACGAGACCCAGCGACGAGTACGCTACAGTTACAGAAGAAGAGTTACGTGTAAACAACAACCTATCTAATCAGCGGGCAATCAGTGTTTACTTGCTGCTTTGTCATCATCTATTATACTACCTACCTACCTACCTACATACATCACTCGGGTCAAAAGCAACTTTGTCCTCAACTTCAAACCAGTCGTCCAACAGGATCAATACCCTTGCTACTCCCAGACAACGGCGCCAATCATTCGACGCTCGCTCCAACATCGTCAGCTCCCAGAGGCAGAAACGTACCAAGGCCAACCAACATCACCGTTCGCTTCTGAAACCGTGATAGTAGTTGCATTGCATCCCGGCGCCTTCCCATTTGAGCCTTAATTTCCCTCCATCTTCAACTTTTCGAGTCACAACTTGACCTCGCCTCAACAACTTTGTTATTCCTCATCTACCAAACACCGCTATAACTCTAGGCATCATCTCGCCTCCTGTTCCAAGAAAAACCCCCAATTCCTCCACCCCTAGAGTCGCCCGCTGTGGCGCGAGCTTCTAACACAGCCATGAAATCCATGAAGGGTCTTGGTATGAGCAAGGTGCTCGGTAGCATCAGAAGAAAAGCCAGCAATGTCTCCAATCGTACGTATTATCATGCGCGCTGTCTTGCGATCGACCTCTTTGGTTTTGAGCAGCCCAAAATAAACACTGTACACGTCCAGAGCTGACAATTCATAGGGGCATCTGACGGACCCTCCGGAGCTTCACCTTCAGGCACGACTCCAGCCGGAACACCCGAGGCTACAGCTCACAACAGCGTGGTATGTCCCTACATTATCGCGCATCCCGCGAAACCGGTCGTGTCGTCCGTCTGGCCATCGCTGACCAGAGCCTAGAAAGCATTTTGCGAGTCCGGAGGAAAGTCCAAGGTATGTTTTACAGTCGCCCCCTCAGACGTCATGCCTCTACTAATCTCATGCGAAACAGCAAGATGAAGTTCTCTTTCTCCCTCCTATCGTCGATGCCGCCGAATCCTCCCCAGCCGCTGCCGCAGAATGCGCGCGCCTGATTCGCAAGTACCTGTCCAAAGAATACTTTTCAAAGCCATCATGGCAGTACAACGCAATCATGCTCTTACGCATCTTGACCGACAACCCTGGCGCGACCTTTACGCGTAACCTGGACCAAAAGTTCGTCGATACTGCGCGAGGACTCCTCAAGGCTGTACGAGACCCCAGCGTGCGCCAGATTCTTATGGAAACCCTCGATGATTTCCAGCAAACCAAGGCGTACGACGAAAACTTGACTTTGCTCACTTCAATGTGGCAAAAGGAGAAGGAACAAGCTTACAAGAACTTTGGGGTATGTACACATGATCCGGCTCATGGGACCTTACATACTAACGAGCTGTCGCAGGGACCGCAGCAGCCCATGATGTCGCCAGGCGGTTTTAACGCCCCTCCTCCAAACCCACACTCGCAGAATTACTTTGCGAGACACCATACGAACAAGCGCTTGCCTGACCCCATTGAGCTGGCCAGCAGACTCGAAGAAGCCCGAACATCAGCTAAGCTCTTAGAGCAGGTTGTCATGAATACGCCCCCCGCCGAAATTCTCGACAACGAGCTTATCAAGGAGTTTGCTGATCGATGCTCAAGCGCATCCCGCAGTATTCAAGGCTACATGACGTCTGAGAACCCCACTCCTGATAACGACACGATGGAGAATCTCATCGACACCAATGAGCAGCTGCAAACTGCGCTCAACCAGCACAAGCGAGCTGTCCTGAGTGCCCGAAAACAATTGGGTTTGAACGAACGATCCGACTCACAGTCGCCCAGTTTGACCCCTCAAATTCAGCCTCAGCAACAGCCAGAGTCTCAACCTGAGACCAACGGCAACAACCACTACTTCAGCAACGGATCTGGATCAGGTTCCGGCAAGGGTAAAGAGACGCATTCCTACCCACCACCTCCAGGTCCTCCACCCCAGAACGGTGAGGGAAGTTCGAACCGACCCTATGAAGAACCCGCCGAGAACCCCTTTGCAGACCCTCAGCTAGGCAATTCTTCCTCGGTCCAACCACCATCCAACACAGCGACTCAGTACTCCGAACACGAACGCCTTGCATACGAGTCCTTCCATCCTGGCTTCAAACCCACGGAAAGCTATCTGGGCCGACAAGACAGCGCCATTGGTAAGGTCCACATGCACGGCGCTGGAGCTTCGACACCGTCAGCCCATCCGCCCGCACCGCATCGACTCGACGAAGTCTCCGACGACGATGACATCTACGATGCGCCAAGTGGACCACCACCCAAGAGTAAGGAGCCTATATACCGGTACTAGAGGCGATGTCAGGAATGGATAAACGCACACGATGACTGCTGTCTATAACCAAAGCGCCGCAGTTTACTGGAATTACTAGAATGTGCTGCATCGCTTCAACTTGAGATGTCAACGGCCTGGGTCGAGTAACCCCAAATTTGTGAGGATCGACTCTTTTGGAAAGGTGGAATTGTGTTTCTGGATCGACATTCTTGTATTATCGTCCATGCATGAAATAGGTTGGCGCGGCGAAAGGGCAGATTCCCATAGCGTTCTTTACTTGTTGTACCTATCGTATCGTTAATTGCGTCAAGGCCAGGGCACCAATACCCGTTCTCAGCCCTTGGGACGACTTGTTCTTGATCCTATGTCTCGATCAGTGTTTGAAGTTGAGGTGAAGTTCATCACCTTCCCACGTCAGGTTCCAAAAATGATATGTAAAGCTGTCGCATTGATGACGAAGAAACAGGACATGTTACAACCCGAGACATCTCCGAGATCAAAATGGTCGCGTCGCCCAAAGGTCAATCCATGAATCCAATAGGTATCCAATCGTGCCACGTTCCTCTCAGCCGGTTCGGAGTTGGCTATACCAAAGGGTGGTTACTTTCACGAATGCTGCATGGCCCATGATCCACCAGGTTGGAGCCTTGGAACCTGCTGACATCCAGTATCGGCGTCGGACAGACAGATCTAGAGTCATGCAGGCCTTTTGGGTTCACTGCAGATGCAAATCTCAGGAATATAGTCTCGAGTCTTGGACTAGACAGCGTGGCCAAGATATCTCTAGCTTGTCGTTGATTAACAGTAACACAAACATAACCGAGACATGAAGACAACAGTCAACGGTCCTTCATCCACACTGGTTCGTAGCCCTGTGTGGAAACACATTGAAACGGTGCGATGCCACGTAAAATAATGAAACCGTTAAGGGCACGCATCTCCAAGCACTGAATCTTGGTACGCGCTAGGTGTAAAACCCCCCAGGATCGCTGACTGGGAACTTGAAAGGATTCGATGATTGCCGTTCCGGGCACTGCGACTAATCAGTCGATGTAACCATGAGTAGCGTTTACCGAGCCAGTCGCATTTTACGACGACCTGACCACAATCACCCCATGTGAAAGCCCATGCTCAATCTCCCAGTTATCTGCAAAAGGCAGTTGGCATATTTACGATGTGACAACATGCACTGTCCGTCACTATCATGACTGCGTGAATGTAGAGAAGATCAGGACCGTTACTTGTCATCAGATCATGTCGACTATCCTTGACATGAACTGGAGGGGAATGAATGAAAAGTCGTTGGGTTGCACTGCAGGAGCAGGCTCTGTTAAGCTGAATCCGAAGATATAGATGACGCTGTACATGGTTATTGAGGAAGCATGGGCGGAATCTTGACATTCTTGTTCCACTGCCTCACTGCCTAGTTTGGGTCTCGTCTGCCCCGCCTTCTGAGGACACACGGGATGTAAGAACATAATGTCGCTGCGATGTAATATCGAGGTTGCAGCTGGAAGCTGATGAGACGTGCAAGGATACTCGGAAAGTGGATGCACCGAAAATGGATTCGAGATTGACAACTCCCGATGGATGAAGAACGATCGCAAAGCAGGCATCAGGAGATTAACAAACGAATCCAGGGATAAGATGCGACAGGTCAATTGTAGAATTTTTAATGAAGTTTAGGCCTTAGCAGACTGGGGTGTTGTTATAAGTGAACGGGAAAGCTCACCATAAAAAGCAATAGCTGTCAAAACCCATGCTTCCTTCCAGAAAAGCACAGCAACAAATCTTATTGCAAGGAAGGCACCAACCATGCCGACACAGGATCCGGAAGGAAGCAAGGACTGCTGGAACTCTCGTCTAGGTAGGAGACAATACCTTACATGGGAAGGTCTCACATGACAGCTGCCATTTTCCGTTGAAGAGCCCAGCAAGCAAATTCCATGCTCAAAGCGACAACTTGCATTGCATTTGATGGTACCTAGGTATGCCTGAAGCTGATATCACCGCAGCGGCCGGGATCTAGGGTCGATGAGCCGCCAACAAGCCAAGCCATTGGGATCCATCGCTAAATCCAAGAAAGGAAATGCTTGCTTCGACGTTTAAATCAACCTATAGCGTTGGAGTCAAGGCCAACGAAGCCTCGAGCACAACACGATATCTCAAGCGACAACAAATATTCATGTGGCTTTTCCTACCACCTTGGTTAGTGCATCGGCCGAGATCTCTGTCGACCCATCAACACTCGAGCCACCCAATGCGACGATGTCAACATTGACAGTCAAACAAGGATCTCGGAAGAATGCGATTGAATGCTCAAGTTTCTTTTCTCCCCGCTGCGCGCCGCACCGTGGTCTGGGGTGTTTCAATAACTGCGATTGGTTCCAGACGTTGAAACCATGAGGGGCCGCCGTTCCCTTCAATTGGGTCCATTTTCCCGATTCGGGGAACTCTTGCGAGAATATATCAGACCTTGACTTTTACTTCTCTGTATGACAATGGAAGCGGGAGGTGCCCGCACACGGCATCGATCTCCCAGGCCATTCTATTCGATGGTTTTCGGTCTCCTATTCACCGCGATGAAGCTTGTTCTCTTCTGGATAGAACCACATGGCTTAATGCGTACGCAATCTTGCTCTGTTTCTCGTGTATTTCTCCCGCCTCGGCGCGACTCGATTCATCACAAGATACGGCATCATGTTCAACTTCTTTCTTAAGCTAAGTCCCCGCCCAACGACTGAGGTCGTTGGCATGGCTATCCTGGTTCGAAAACGCTCGTTGGGGTTGATGATACATCAAAATTTCCCAAAATCCGATCCACATTGGTCATCTCTTCTTCATCTTTTCATAGAGGCGACACCTCATGCGTAGCATCGCAAGAATCCCCTCCTTGTTCTGTACCTGATGTCGTTTTACACACCATGTCTCTGCTCTCTGTCCACTATTCGTCCCGTCTCTTTAGCTTCCTGTTCAAATTCATAGCTGCGACAATAGCTGGCTTTGGCTTTAGCTCCATGCCGACCACTCATCTGTCACCTCCCGAACCTGGATTAGAACCCTTGTTTCTTCGTCGTCCACACTTTGCATCCGCCTACCTTTCTTTGCTTCCTTAGGCTCTCCCCATGAGGAAACCTTGATCTTAATCGCTTCGGCAGCTCAGCCATCTCCACTCATCCCTCCTGGACTCTCCGTATTTAGTTTGACTCTTTGGTCACTCAGTTGTCTCGAGATAGTCCGAGCTTCTAGCATTTGTCTGGCATTTTCGTTCTTTCTGTGACATGGCCATGGCCATCTCTCGTTCACTTCCTAGTTAGGTATCTGTTGACTATTCTCAACATTTTCTCACCGACAATGTATCTCGCTCATACATGACTCTCCTGCGCCAGGCTCGGGCAAAGGACATGTCCATACATAATCCTGGTGGATATCATTCCACCCCTCCCGCCTTTACTCTCATATCCTGGCAATTAACCCTGGCATGGTTCCGTCTTGCTGGAACCGCTCTGTTTTGATGGATCATAACTCCATGCCGAGCGAGGATTACTGTGTCTTCGTTGATTCTCAACCCGCATGAGGCTTGCCCGTCTTCCATCCTTCGTTACTTTCTCCTCAACTAGTCTAGTGTCATCAAACAAAAAAGTAGAGTTTACGCCCGGCGGTCATTACCGGACATCATCTTAGCTGGCCGACTTATACATAGTCGAAGCAGCGTCCTGCCCATCAGTTCTTATTATTCACAAATCCGAAACGATTTCTCCTTGCCAACATATTCTTTAGCCCATCCGCTCGGAGCCTGGCATCTTACCATGCTATCTATTACCGAGCTACTGGTTCCCGCACCCTCTATCACACTATCGTACTCTGTACCACCAGCTCGGCCCTGCCTTTCACCCAGGTCATCGGAATCCTCTCATTGCATGGACACTTCGCACAAGGATCCGACTTTGCCAGTTCTATCTTTGAATCGCCTTAGCTCGGAACTTCTGGCTCTTGTGTTCGAACAGGTATACCACAACACTACAAACAATTTTACCAGTAGTATTCAATACTAAACGCTACTAGCTTCGCGAGATAGACTTACCAACACTCAGTTCTGTGCGTCTTGTCTCTAAGAGGTTCGATGCCATAGCTACACCGATCGCCTATCGATTCCTGACCTTGAACGAATCTCTCGTCGCACCAGATGCTGAACAACGCTATCCTAACGTCTCTCGGCACATCTCGCATCTCACAAATCATGTCACAATACGAAGCAACTTGGATCCCACGAGAATCACTGGAATATTATCTTGCATCAAGCGATTAAAGTCGGTTCGGTACTGGCACCCATTCTCGATTTACTCGTTCTCTTGCTGATAGTTTCGACAACAGATGGCGATACATAGATGGCGACATTCCCGCAGAGGGCCTGTGGTCACCCTCGGAGCTCCGTCGCCTGCATAACTGCAACTCGAATAGCACCCGACTATACATCGAGGACCTTCCCCTGCGACGGGACTACAATGGCAATCCATTGGACACCTTTACGAGATCGATTCCCTCAGAGCTGTTGGCGTCATTGAAGCTCGCCAATCCGATGCCGGTCCTGTCAACGAGGCTCAATTCTTTAAAGCAGCTTTTGGTCCAATCTCGACAGCTAAAAGCACTACGCTATGAAGATCGTGGTCAAGGCACGTGCTTCAAATTCTCTCCTGGAGAACGAATGCCACCCATCGTCGACTTGATGCTACGGTCATACGACTGGAGCCACACAGCTGAGGATGTCCAGAAACATTGGGATTTCTCCAAGATACAGTCGCTCGAGTTGATTTCTGTACCCATCTTCAACTTCCTTCACTCAGTGCCTTTCCGAGACTTCTCGGCGTTGCACACACTCCATGTGGAAGACTACAGTGCCCATCTGTCTGACAAGAGAGAAGATGCCACTATTGGGTTGAACTTGTTAGTGAAAGATCATATCGAGGCCCTCGAGATCTTGAACATGACTTGCCATACCCGATTGCTCCAGCTTGAATCTATTGCAGCACATCGAAAGTCGCTACAGGTGCTACGGTTAAGGGACCATGTTGGGTTCTCAGAGGATGACCAGAAATGCCCAACCCTGGCGCCTGTTGATTTAGCTCATTTGGGTCAACAGCTGAAGTTTGTTCACACGCTTGAACTTGACCTAGACACGAGACTATGCGATCCTACTACCTTTCTCCGGGCAATATGTGTCTTCCCAGCTGTGCATACGCTGACCTTACACGTCCAGACCATAATCCACCCTCTAGAACAGGTGCCTCCAGGAGTCGACCGTGATCGAGAGGCTGCGATGCAAACATTCAAACTACTTGTGCAGGAGAAGGAGAGACTCGGCTCGCATACGCCTTGGAAGCATATCGTGCTCAATGTCGGAGGTTGGAAGCGAGTTATGGTGCGACGGCTGGGTGATGTATGGCGAAGAAGGAACGAGATGGGCATTTACGCTGAAAGATGCTTTGTCTATGAACGAGATGCCTGTAACGGAAATGCCACAGTGCGTGAAGAGGTCTGCGTTGAGAACACAAGTCGGGGAGGAAGCCCAAGCCCTTGATGGTATCACCATGACGGCCGCGAAACTATACATCGATGTTCTCACCAAAACGCCACCCACTTTGCAACACCTTGCTACCAGTTACATGTACATATACACATGCACATTGGCAAGGACATCATATTAGAAGGAGCACTAAATCAACATGCGTCCATTGGTCCAGACGTCTGGAAAGTATAACGAAGAAACGACCTGATGAGCTTCAAAAATAAATATAATATCGCATTGAATATTTCTCTCATCAATGAGTTGCAAGCTGAGATCCCAAGTTTATTGTGCATCGAAGGTTGTGCGCCAGTATCGCCGACCAAGGTTCCAAGCTGAGGACTGACACCAGTCTTGAAGACATGATAGCTCAGACAAGCCTCAGGTAACATGCTAATTGAGCTTCAAGCTGTCGAGAGACCTCCTATTTCACAGGTTCCAAATCCTCCCTTGAGCGTACAGTCATTTCCTTCTTGTTTAACGACAGCTACCATCTGTCAAATGTAATCTTGCCGTAACGGCTCATGGCCAACTTTTACACAGCACCAAGCATGATACCAATACATACAGTTCTCTGTAGTATGTAATGAAAAAGGCCAATGATTCGTAATGTATAGTCTCAATTCCTTCCTCAGAGACACCTTTCTTGTGTTTACTTACCCCCAGAGTCAACCGATACCTTTTCAATTCCTAAACACCTCTGGGGATCTTTCACCATTAAGCAGGCATCGAACGAAACTGCAAGCGAAGAGCCAGGTCCCGGGGTACCATTCACACGGAGGTCGTTAAAGGGAAAGGGGCTTCACTTTCGGCTGCGATGGTCCACCGAGTTCGTTCAAAGCATGTCGACGGCCTCTCAACATATCAGACTATCGTATCCCTTGCAGTGTTCGCACTACAAATGTCACTCATCCACAACATAAAAATACTTCATCACTGGTCTGGAGGTCGTGTCAGATAGACTAGATATAGCGAACTTTGTAGCATTCAGCTGAAGTTCATCGGCTCCCTTTCCCACTATCGATTTGACCTTGCCATCGATACTTTATGACTGGCTATTCAATACTTCCCTAATTTAGACAGGGTATGTGATTTTCGGGAACATCGCGAATCTCCATCCCTGTCAAAACTATCACAGGAGAATTGACCAAGCTATTCATGAGCAACACGCCACAGTCGTGCTCATGAATCGGATTCCCAACAGAGTCAAATAGATCAAGAGGCTATCGTAGTTTACTATTGAGCTAATGACTCACTGCGAGCCTTATAGTCTGTAGGGGAGTCTGTTCTCTTGACTCGATTTTATTTTGAGGGTCTTTTCGGGTCCATCGTATCCAGCCCAACCACGGGGAGGCTGACGGCCAAACCCGAAGCCAAAGCGATGACCATTTTAGTTTGCATTGATGCGGGAACTTGAGCGATACGCCCAATAGGTTCATCCACCTTGGGTCTCGATCTTGACGACGGTGGAATCGTAACACCAAGCTCATAGACGGTCTCTCTATAACCAAAGTTAAATGCCCCCTTGCCCCCATCTCAACTTGCATGACACCCTAAAAGCCACCCCTGTCATACGTTGGTTCCATCCCTTCTTTACCCGCGCGGGCCTTCCCGTCCCTTCTCTTCAGCCAACAAACCACATCATGACATGCGGCGATGCCTCATGGGTCCAGATACCAAAATCGCTCAACGCTACTTAGCCACCAACCTCTTTCAAATGAAGACAAACTCTGACCGGTTTCTCATTGAATAGAAAAGGACCAGGCATCTTGTTTCTCCCTCACACAGTGTGGAGCGTGCTGCTGTGTCTCCGGGTCTCCGGCCCGGCCGCATTAGTCCACTTAAGGCGACGAGTGTCGCCCAAGCGAGACGTACGAAAGTGGAAACCAGAATAGCTGTAGACATGGGCAATGAATCGAGAGAATGGTAAGCTCCAAGGTCGAACATCAGCAACCAATGCGATGAGCCCATGAAAGCAAGTTACAGGGTACCAAATGGTTGATCTGAGGCCCTGTAGGGAATTTGGCTGACGGGCAAGGAGCAAGGGACGAGCCAGAAGAATCAAACAAAGACATAGAGGCTTTTGGCTGACAAGAGCTTGCCAAAGGTGATAAACAGTAGAGAATTCAGCGAATGGGGGTGTATGATAACCAGCCTTGCTGGAGGTGCGTATCGGCTTGCATGTCTAGGTCAAAATTCGCAAATTGCAAAGCGATGACTAGTGTTCAAGCCCATTGATGAACCATGGACGCCGTGATAGAAATGCTGAGAAGAAGGGGCAGCGGCAAGTATTGGGTCCGTGCTTATCAAAGTATTGTTGCATAACTTGTATCCAGCAAAGGCATCGAGACTTTTGATCCTGTCTTGCTCTTGACCAATTTCAACTGTGAACATATGCAGCAGCAACCTGGTAACATCCAGTAATTTCCGGAAGGCATGCACTCCAGGAGCTATTGTCTGCAAGGATATCATGTCCAAACCAGACCAAGACAGCGAGCCGACGACCACGACCAATTCAACACTTGCTGACTTCCCTCTAAAGCCGTATAAATACAGTCAGTAGGAGAGTACTCGAAACAACCAATATGTAGTGACTCTTGGTGCATTACTCAATGCAGGGGAACACCAACCAAAGTCTGGTATCGGTTACAGATTATAGCACCTAATCTTTTCAGCTAATATCCGACTGGAAATAACACAAGCTACGACCCAGCAACGACACCACAACTAAGCAGTGTTGTATTTCTCAGATCGTGGCAGAAACGCCGTTTCTTTCTTCGCCTTTATTTCATTGTACAATCGTTCGCCGCCGTGTCGGTTTCTTGGATCGAGTCTGGGTTTGGTCTATCAAACAGCTGAATAGCTTGACTGACAAAGCCAAAACTGTTCTGGTCCCTTTGACAAGTTAAGCAGAAGTGAGCTGACTGCTGGCTATAGGTTGGTCCATTATTCGAGCAAGGACTTAGACTTGGTGTCTCTTGTCGCTACGGTACGACGATGAGAGTCTGGTCAGCAGAAGGCTGAAAGATGGTAGCAATGGAAACCAAATGGCTCTTGTTTCAATTTCCAGTTGGACTTGATCATAGTTGCTGAATGGCCACGTCTGATCAAAGAACTTACATTATCCCCTCTCAAGGCGATCTGTCGTGTCTTGAAAGAGCTGATAGCAAAGTGTCAACTTGTCTATTCATACTCGGGGACAAGGAAGTCCTAGGTTGGTGGTTCCGGCGCAAGCACTCTTGTCTTGATCCCCAAGTTGAAAGAATCAAGTAGTCACGCGGAGATCCAGGAAAATCCTCTCCGTCGTCTCGGTCCTCTTTCCTGAGAAGGCCCTTCCCGGTTCCAAACGGTTGGATATCCATAACCGTCAAGGTCAAGGCCAGCAGAGTGGTTCCAGATAAAGCGGAATGGCTCTCGGTCCCTTTACCACCCCCTCATCTCCACAACATCTCTGCCGATATGATTCTTCCTCAGCCGGATATAGAAAGAAGAGGGCCCCCGTTCGTCTCGTGATGGAAGACGGCACCGCCGGAGTTGCTGATAGGGCGAGTCTTTGGTCGTGGTGGTGGTGGTGATGATAATGATGATGATGATGAACATGATGATGATGGAAATAGAAATCGATGGCCCAGAACGGAGTTTGCCGTCGGGTTCATCTTTCAGCTGCACTTGCATTGCTGTTGCCTCTTCCAAGTTTGCAAAGATAACAGAAGCAGTAGAGTTCGATGCTTCCCGTTGTAATATGGAACCGTCCGTTATCCCGTGACGTCCCGTTGTCCGGAAGCGGGAAGTCAAGATCGATAAACTCCTTCCCCTCTCCATCATCACCATCACCGTCACCGAACTCAAAAGGCAGGCAGGCAGAGTAACCTCTTCCGCTCCCGTCCGTTTGGGTGAGGCCGTTCACGGAACCTTCGAAGCCGGACCCTTTCGTTTTCGGTCTCGGTTTGGAAAAAGGACGTCATTTGCATTCCAGTGCCTCTCGACCGCTCTTTACCAGGATTCGTTTTCGGCCAGATGTCGTTCTCCACATAGTACGGAAACGTCCGCATGTGCCTCTCTCTCCCTATTTCTGCCTCCCGGTCCCGACGAGCTGGGATGAATACGCGAGCTGGGAGGCGATCTGGGTTTCCTGGTTCGTGGTGGACAGCTGGAAACGTATCTTGTTCTGCTTTAACTCTATGCGTTGAAAAAGCTTAAACCGAGTCGGGGTTTTCCCGTCCAGAGTGTCGGGTATGGGCGTGTACGAAGTAGAGTTGTTGATCAGCAGTTGGTGGCGAGGCAAAAACACCAAGGGGAGGTTATCGTCAGGTAGAAACGCAACTGGCGAATCTCCACCTGCTGTAGCTCCGAGGTAGCATTTCCATACCTTACCCAGCTGAAAGCCACTTCTCTGAGAGACAAGAGATATTGCCATGTCTCTTGATGTGCATTCCTGCCACTGTAGACAGCCCTGCAACATGTTGATCACGATCTTGTCTCGAGTGCCTGATGATCAATGTCTAAGACATGACACTCGTATTGCAACCAAATGCATTTCTCCCTCTCCCTCCATTCTTCAATGTCTCAGAGAATCGTCTCGTTCCGTCGGGACGGTCCATAGCGGTTTTGGTCCCATGCAATCTCGTGTTTTGGCATGTGTAGCCTCATCTCTGTACCCCTTTTTTATGTCTCTGATTGTATTTTGTGAGGCCACCCGCATTCCTTTGCATGCAAGCATTTCAAGGATGGATATTTTCTTTCACATTGCATGCCTGTTGCTTTCTCCATCAGTCATCATGGACTACGGAGATTTAGATGCATGCATGTCTGAGTCAAATGCCGTACAATTTGCCTGCTCTTTTGATTATCACAATCCTTCCGCTATAGACAGATAGACTCATCATTGACTCTAAAACTTCGACACGACGTGACACAGAAAGTTTATCAACATCAACTCGGCGAATACTTTTTTCAAGACGACATTCCCCAGCTTCCTAGGGGAGTTTCCTTAGGGTGCCATAAACCTTATGAAGGCAGACTCGGCGGAAATAGCCTCATAATCACGGTTTGACAGCGGCAGACAACGTCTGTCTTATCACAACCTGATCACAACACAACCCCTCCCTTCTCGTATCAGAACTCGTGTCTCGGTGGCAATGGGCAGTGGCTCAAGTCGGCTCAGCCAGGATGTACAGCACCAGTATCAGCATCAGCTCTAGACTCTCTTCCCGCTTCATCTTTACTGTTTGCATTACCTATACCTTGCCTCCCCGCTTTCCATGTTTTATTAGTCTCTCGCAGTCACAATCACAACCGCAATCACAATCATATCACCAACGGCTTGCGAGGCTTCTCTTCTTCGAGACTAAGACAGACAATGACTGACTTACACGCCCCCTTTTTAGTACAACTACAGTCTACGGCTATTCCCTTGGCCGAACTCGCTTGACTCATTTCCACTTTTGCTCCCTTCTTTTCCAGTCCCTCCAAACGTCCACGTCCAGTCAGTCTTGTCTTGGACATTACGCCTAAGGGCCAAGCACAGTCCAAGCAAAACCTTGTCGCCTCATCAGATCACCGCTTCTCAGTCTGTCGGCCATTCAGTCCTCATCCACTCACTCACTTTCACACACCCCTCAAGTTTGTCCCCCTCTTGATCGCGGTGTCGGTCACCCCCCCTGCTTAGCTACAGTGTCTATTCCAATCCCCTATTCATATCTAGATCCAGATCCTGATCCGCCCGTATTTCTCGCTAGGTATCCCAAACCGAATGCATACTCTTTCGGTAAGCCCTGCCCTGGCCCTAATCCCCTGGGGTTGGAGCGCATTTCCAGTGAGTGCCTGGGCAGAGAACGTTGTGAACCGGGTCCCTGGAATTGTGATGCACCACGGCAGAAGGGATGTCATTGCTACCCCTGGCTCTATCCACTGTAATACTAATCTTTCAATATTAGAGAAAGGCAAAAATGCCGCGTTTATTCAGAAAGAGTCCAAACGCCGTACCATCTGTCACGATTCATGGGAATCGTCAGTTTGGCTAAGAAGATAGATGAATGTTTCGTTTTATTCTTAGGCGCGTTTGAGCTCAGACTTTTCGATATCAAGTAGAGTAACATATGTTTAGTAGTCCGCCGCTCGGACCAGCGTAAACCAGTGTCACGGCTATAATCGTCCGCTAATCTATCGAGTGTACGGCTCGTACCTGAGGGGAGAGTCTGATCTCGTCTCGTCTCGTGGCTCTTGGTCCCTCCGTAGGCTCGAGTTGCTAGTACAACAGTTACATCACCAACCAACAAAACCTCAGAGCTCAGACCAACAAATCAATTACAGAACCCAGCCAATAATCCACTAAAACTGCCCATGTCTTGGTGACCACATCAGCCAAAGGTCATGTGTTCTTCCGCCTCATAGGTAGGTAAGGTAAGGAAGGTAGTGAGTGACCTGAGAGTGTGTGCTCAGGCCAACATTCCATATGGAAACCCTCAACTCATTATTCAAACACAAAAAAAAGAAAGAAAAAAAAAAGGATTGACAGGGGATGTCCTGGTCGAGAGGGAATGGGGCGGTGGTGGAGGGAGGGGGGGGGGATAGGTATAGTGATGTCTCTCAATATTTCTCGCCCTCCTCATCCTCCCCCCTTCCCATCCCCCCTTGACGAGGCACACGCATGCTCACGCAGCACATTCAGCTACTAACGAGACATTGCACGCCCTTGAACTTGACTAGAATTGGGTGATCAACACTAAAAGTCAACGGTCTGATAGACAGCCGCAAAACCTCCTCTCTAGCCTCCAGTGTCTGTCTAGTCTCTGCAGTCAGTACATACTTATCCTGCCGTAATGTAGCCTCTCTACCCTCTTCTCCAGGAACTACTGTAACTAATCCCATTACCCGTTGCATCAGCCAGCCATGGTCAGTCCACTACTGCACTGGACCACACTGTACTGTAGGTATGCGTGCATGTATGCCGCAAGGCTGCATTTCAAGATGCAATTCATGACTGGGCTCCGTCTCTTACTCTTATTGTCTAGATAGCGGTCAATATCATCTCTAACCATGTGGATCGACTCTGGTGATTGTCTCTTCTCTCTACCCTAGTAGGTACTCTCTCTCTCTCTCTCTCTCTCTCTCTCTCTCTCTCTCTCTGCCCTGCCTACCCCTCTCTGAGCATCCTCTATTCTCTCACCAACATGTATCTTCGCTCTTACCCCCCCGACCGCTCTTCGTAAAACAGTCCAAGATAGCTAGGCTGCTGATGGTCTGTCGCTCTGTCTGTCTCCATAGCAAACAAAGAGCCGCCTGTGTAGTCTAGTC